>CAXAMN010022450.1:597272-666624 GCA_963970005.1 Durusdinium trenchii | reverse complement strand
CAGAAGAGATGCCAGAAAGAATGTCAGAAAGATGTCCAAAAATGCAAGAAAGAATGTGAGAAAGACTGTCAGAAGATATGCCAGAAAGAACGTCGGAAATAATGTCAAAAGATATGCCAGAAAGAATGTGAAAGAATGTCAATGTCAGCCAGAAGGAATGTCAGAGGATTTGCCAGAAAAATTGTCAGAAGATATGCCAGAATGCCGAAATAATGTTTCAATACATGCCGAAACATTTGTCAGATTGAAATGTCATGGTGGGGATCACTCGAAGTGAACAGAAAATACAAGATCTAGAGAGAGGTCGTTGGAAGGGCCAACCGTGACAAGAAGAGACGATGAAAAACTGCAAGGGATTAGGTTGGGTGCCATGCCGCCATGCCATGAGATTGGATTGCTTGCAGTGTGCTCCTTACCCCTGCATAACGTTCTGCATAGATCCATGAGGGCTTAGATTTACAAAAGAATGGCTGCACGGTGACAGTGTGGAGGTGCAGCATCGAGCAACAAGATTTTGCATCTAGAAACGGTTTTTAAGGAGAAAGAAGAGTGCGGTGCACTGGTTTTGGGTCTGTCCAGCTTGGAGCGGCATTCAGTGTCAGTATGCTGAGAACCATCAAGTACCTATCTGCGAGCACGTTGGCACTGTCCATAGGGTTGCTTGCATTTAGGATTCCTGTTGCCTGTTAGCGGTTTTTTCTGCAATGTTTCAGGAGAAGTCAAGCACGGGTTTTCTAAAGGGAAACAATAGCTTAGCAATCGACAAAACCAAGCTCAAAGATGGTTGTGGTAGAGGTTGTTGTTTTGGTGATGGTGGTGGTGGGTCACTTTAAACATCTTTAAACTTACTGTAGTCAGTTAACAATTTTGAGTTACAAACCAAACTGGGTGAGAAAAAACCTTTCCGCCCCGCACAAACTGCTCAGCGGTTGAGAATAATTGTTTCGGGGCAATGTTTTCTTTGGCCCTCCCCATCGAAGATTCGACACTGGTTCCAGACTCACACGTGTATGAACGTCGTACTTCTTCGCAGATGCCGTGCCATCGGAGGCTGATGAAAGATGATGAAAGATCTTCACATGAAACGAAAATCATCGAAAACATCGTTGCTGTTCCTGGATTTTCCCTCGACCTTGACGGCTCCGCCCAGGGTCCATCGCTTCCGCCGCCGCATCCACATCCGCCGAAAGGTGGCGCGTTGCGCGGCGTTCGACTTGGGGCGGTTGGCGCGCACATTCCGGAGGGGCGTACGGTGAGGATCATGATTTGCCTAGAGCAAACCAATCTTTGGTTATATAGTCAGTGATGTTCCCTATACTGTTACTTCAATTGATACTGGTTAGGATTAGTAAATAGTGCGCATTTCGGCAAACGTGGACTTTTGATAGAACACCATACAAGTCATATAAACACCGGTAGACCACCACAATTTGTGTGTATATCATATCTATACCATGGGAGCTGGAAATTATCGGAACGGGACCGCAATACAAATTGCCTCCAAAATACAATGCTCGTTCCTCTCCCATGTTTAATTGTGAACTGCTAAAACCGAGCCTCAATTTCAGCCATTGCCCAGACTTCATAAGGAACCTTCCGCAGAAAGTCGTGCCTTTTTGGCAATCGCAAGGGAGTGGATGGGAAATGCAGGATTTGTCCAAACATAGCTTTGGAGAGGAGGTCGAAGGTACATGTTGTGTTTCCATTGAATGGGGAACAGGACACATATGGTTGGGATATTCTTTGACTTGAGTGACCTCACATGTGAATGTCACATTGCCTTGGCATCTAATACTGTAGTAATCAAGAATGTCCGGACACAAGCAATTTCACGTGCGCACATGTTTGGTACATGGATCTACTCGTGGCATCTCGCGCCTGGTTTCTGCAGATGTGGAGCTTTCACGACCCGTTTGGGACACCGGCACTGGAGGGGGCGAACCCCCGTCGCGAACCGTCGCAAGGTGGAAGGCACCTCCGCCCGACCGCGGCTGGCGGTCTTCCGCTCGAAGACGCACATGCCACGCGTCTGAATTGAGAGCGGATGGGAGCGGTTGGGACCCGGTTGGGAGTTCGGAGGTTGGGTTCGTTGGGTTCATTGGTGGTGGGTTTTTTTGAGCGAAATTCTCGAAGATCTGACGAAGGAGAAACGTCATAGGAACGGGCATGATCACATTTTTTGTTGGTGTTCTGATTCTCAAAGTCCAGTTCGACCAGATTTGGTAGCAAAATGTAGCAAGGAAGGTGGTCCTCTTTCAGATCACCACGTCAGACCAAACCGTGAAGAAGGTGTTCTCCGGAGTGTAGGGTTTAGGGTGCGTGTTCAATGTCCGGCATGTCACGAGCGTTGGGAAGATCCAGTGAGAGCTTGCAGCCTGCCATCCCAGTCAGCCCTGGGGCTGGCGCATGACTCATGGGGTGGCACACCATCGGTTTTCTCACCCCCGAGTTGTCTACAAAAGGTAGATGCCCCCCCAACACAGATGTAGATGTAGTCTATTCTTTTTCTTTGCCTTGCTTGATATCTTTTTGTTGCGGGGTGACCCTGTAGTAATATCCAGCCTATTTTAGCTATTTTGGCTTCAGCGTTCTATTCGCACATTTCACAGACTGAGGCATGCCCTGGTCGTTGACGACACCATTGGAACTGGCGTGGTCATGGCACACGTCCGGTCACACTTTCTGCGCGCGCGCGCGTCTCTGCGTGTGGCAGCGCGTCTGTCTTCCGAGAGGGTGGACATGGTGAAAGCAATGCGAAAGACTTTGGATCCAATATGTGGAGCCATGTTCCATGTTTCAGGATGCATCAGAATTCTGCAGATTCTCATGCAGTTTTCAAATTTCTGTAGAATGCTACAGTTAAGATCATTTCAGACCCAGATCCTGATGTTGAGGAAAGGCCCCATTTCGGGTGGCTTGGTGTATTCCTACTTGGCCCAAGAGTTGTGACGACCTTTTTGGTAGGTACAGTCTTTCGGAGTCCGGGTTTTATGGAATCGGATTCGCCTCATTTTTTCGATTCCAGGAATGATCTGTAACATTGGAATGGTTTTTACTCCCAGCAACATGTCACATGCTCAAGCGGAATGACATAGAAAACCCATCTCATTCTTTCCGGGAATCCCCTATCGCGTCGCAGATCTTCCAAGTCGTCATCGCCCAGGGTCTCGCGGTGAAACCCGCCCTTCGTCACACCCCGCAGAGCGCCGAACGAATCGGCTTCTTCGTCGCCCCGGAACGGCAAGGTGACCTCCAAACAGGCGGCTGCAGCGGAGAAGATCCGCAGCAAGCAGGGTGCCGAGCTCAGGCAGCTGAGGAGCATCCGAGCAGCTCACCGGTGGCCAGTGCTTGGAAGTAGGATCTTTCACGATTGTTCTTGGCTAACACTAATTATGTTGGAATTAGGACCCTCAGAACCACTGCTTTGTAGGACGAAGGGAGAGAAGAATTTGATGCCGGGTTCCGTGAACACATCTCGTGGTTCTTGGGCACCATTTGCCAAGACTGAAAGAACAAGGGTGACTTTTTTTCTTTATCACGAAAGGTAGCTTGAGCTACCTGAGTTCTCCTTGCTTGAGCAAAAATGTATTACAATCAGGAGTTGGGATTGTGCATTGAGTTTGGTCCTGTAAGAGTTGATTCTGTTCGTCGGGGAAGGGGGGGGGCCCCCCCCGGATCAAATCCCCCCTGCGCCGGTTCACGCCGTCATATGAACAAGGGTGAATATCAATAGGGGAAGCCCCAACCAATGGGTTTGCGGCTTTGCGTCTTGACGAACACCCGTATTATATAGGTGCCACTGGAAGTAACCCCGGTCATCGTCGCAGACCCAACCGATGGGTGTTGGGTCTATTTCCAATATTTCCCTTCTTCAGGGGGTCGTTGCCTGGGAGGTCTCCCATATTTTAATACACTAGGAACAAGGACGCTACTAGGGGCTCCTGGCCGTACTACTTATAGGAGCAAGGACGCCACTAGGGGCTCCTGGCCGTACTACTAGGAGCGAGGACGCTACTAGGCTAGGGGCTCCTGGCCGTACTACTAGGAACAAGGACGCTACTAGGGGCTCCTGGCCGTACTGCTAGGAGCAAGGACGCTACTAGGGGCTCCTGGCCGTACGTACTACTAGGAACAAGGACCCTACTAGGGGCTCAAGAACTGACTGGTGCCACGAGTTCGTAGGGAATGACACGACTGGCTGGATGGTCTCAATCGAGGCGAAACACTCTCGGTTCCTGAGCCGAAACTCAATCGTCGTGCCAGTTCAAGCTTCGTCCTTTGCTTCCTCCATACGATCTCTACAGAGAAATCAGAGTTTCTACATGCTTTAGTGACCTGCAGCCTGCAGGCTTTTTGGACACTTTGGACCCTCTCAAACTCAGGGGTATCACAAGGTCACTGAAAGAAGACATCAGGGGGGAGGATATCCGTGATTTTTACCATATAGTTCATATATATATATATAGATGTTTGGTGAAGATGGAGTCACATGTCACATGACATTAATCCTGCACTTCTAAAATCATCCACATCGCATTTCTTATAGCATTTTTAGACGACAGCTTTCGGGTGGGTCGCATACCCCCCACATACGACCCTATCCCCAAGTCCGGTCGTGCCGATCCCCGGCCTACCTCGCCCCAGGCTGTGGGAAGGGCGAGGAGAAGACTTGGTCCATCGAAGCAGCTGAGGTCATAGGCCCACCGCACCGGAGGTTTCGGTCGCTCGACTCGCGAGGTGGCGGTAGAGGTGGAGAGGTGGGGGGAAATTCCCAGGGGAGTGGGGAAGGTTAGATGTAGAACATTGGTTTCAATCAAGAGATGCAGCCCACATGCTGCTCTTTTGCCTCAGTTGCAGAGACTTCTAGAGCTGCAAAGATGATGAGCTGCCCAGATCTTAGCCTTGGCTCTAGTGAAGATCAAGAGCCCCAAGAAGGGAACTTCTTCCGTGTCTTGACACCGTGAGCCCGGTGTCTTGACACCGTGAGCCCGGAATTTTATCAGGTATATATTTGTCCATACCAAATCAGGTATATATTTACAGAAAGGAGCGCTCTGAGCGGCGCGTTTTTGCATTGTTTCATTTTGTTTGTATTTTGTTTCTATATTTGTATTGCGTTTCTATTGATTTTTGTGCCACTGAAAGAATACTATTCTGCCTCAACCCCCCCCCCTCCCCCAAAGGTAATTTCCAAAATTCCAATTTTCCAAAATTCCAATTTTCCAAAATTCCAATTTTCCAAAATTCCAATTTTCCAAAAAAACCAAAGAAACCAAAAAAACCAAAAAAACCAATTGTGCCAGGACTTTGCCTCACCCCCTCTTCCCCCCATGGTCTGTGCAGAATTGTTTTTTTTGTTTTTTTTGGTTTCTTTGGTTTTTTTGGAAAATTGGAATTTTGGAAAATTGGAATTTTGGATTTTTTGATTTCCTGGGATGTTTTAAATTTTCAATTTCCTTGGAAGTAGACAATACTACCACTTTCTCTCAAATCCAGAACAGTCTCTGAAACCCTCAGTGATTTGTTCATTAGGGTCTAATAATGCTCCTTCTGCTCCTTTAACTCGAAAATTGGTAATACCTGACATTTTAGAATTATAACCAGTAAAATTGACATCTGCAATTTTTTCAAATGACATACCAATAATGAATTTGTTCTTTCTGTATTGACGATACGAAAAACTTAAACTGTCATGTACTGTATAGCTCTTCTTAAATAATAAAAGATTTATGATAATGATTGCGCTTCAAATTCTGTGTATTTCTGGGAATTGCTTAATTGAATTTGCCAACTTAAACTACGGGTGGCATCTTGAAAACCTTTGTACCTTGTAAGTCATTTGTATCAGCATTACCAGTATCATTAATTCTTCCATAGATCATAGGATTAATTCCATCTCTTATATACATAATTGTCAGGTAAGTATCGGTTCAGTTCTTCACCACTCCTTGGAGTTCTAAATAAGGTAATGAATGCTCCAGTCAGTTTAGAAGATGATTTTACAATATTCATATTAATTTCACCACCACCAGCATTGAATGTTTGGGTGATTGTGTGATAACAATTTGTAATGTTTCTTATCTTTGCCATTCCGCCCCCCTTCTATGTCCTGCCATTCTAACACTCAATGGCTGACAAGTAGCACCAATATAGACATCGTCATTTTGTCATTTAGTATTCTGTAAAATTTTGCCTTGGAGTAATCCACCATAACATTACATATTTTAACTAAGTTTAAATGTTGTTTTTTAAATGAGTGATTGGGGTTAAATCCATTGCTTATATTGGTGCCGGGATTGATGTTCCAAAGGCCGCTCCCTTCAAAATTGATATAGCTGTGGCTCATTAAAGGGTTAGGTTCTTTCAAATCAGAAGTTACAGCGTAACCATCCAACATTGAAACAATATCGGATGGATTGAGGTAGTCAAGTCTTTTGGGACTTTTGTTCCTTTCCTTTTTGTTTTTATTGTAGGGGTAGCATAGGTTGTTGTAGCAAATGTATTAGGTTGTTCTTGATTGATCTTATTACAGCACTTGCAAGGTTATGCCCAACCAAACGGGTTATTTCTGGTGACTTTTCCAATTCTTCTATAACATGTTTGTATTTCTCACTGTGATGAACATTTCTAGTAGGTACTAATAACAGATCATCCATAATATCCCTTGTTAAAGATCCATCACAACCACCTGTGCCACTTATGTATAAAGTCTTACTTGTTTTGTAAAAAGCACTTGGTGATGAATAGGCATTCCATAAGCCCCTGCGGTCTTCTATCTTCTCCTTGTTTGCTATATTTTTCTCTTCAGCATATAGTGTTCTATGTTGTTTAAAGTGATCATTTAAGTTTCTTGTAAAGTCATTCATTCTATCATTCCAATTTTGGTTCTTTTTTTCATAATCACTGTAGGTTTCTTGACCGATCTTACTGAATAACATCTGGGCGCTTCCAGGCAGATCCTTCCAGGCAATGTCAGACACATCAATCATTCTCAAGAAAACGCATGAAAAAGGTTGAAAAATGCTCATTTTCATCGAAAAACGCGCCGCTCACAGCGCTCCCCTCTCTATATTTATCAGGGATCATACATGCCATATGGGATGTAGACCACAAACCCATACCTGGACAATACCAAATTGGTGAGACACAACCCATATGACAGGACTGGTATTGTATCACAGGACTCATGGGACTGGCAGATCTACACTCCTTGGAACTCACATGGAAGTGGAAAAATGACCTCTTGGAAGACCTTTTTCCTTTACAAGCTGGCAGTTTTCCACTTCCATGTTAGTTCCAGGGAGTGTACATCCATTTGGGATGGTTGATTTTCAGGGGTCTGAGGTATATATATATATATATTCCAGTTCCATGGGTCGTGTCAGCGACGAAAAAGAACGTGCAGAGACCGAGACCGGGCAGGTAGAGACCGGGGTTCTTCCAGTCATTGTCACAATTATAGGCTCCCAAGTTCTGTCAAATACACTTGGTGCCCATGATACTGTCATTAGATACGGTTAAGTTATATCATTGGATGGTTGATTGGTGGTTACGTTTGTTCGGGCTCCGTTGTCAGGTGAAGAAGTCGCGAAGCAATGCACGGCGACCTAAGCCGCTGCTCGGGAAGAGGTCCTGACTGCTGGAGCCAGCGGTGGAATAGGCCGTCCTTGTGGGTTCAGTGACTGACCTGCAGGGACTGGACTGGTGAGCGATTCTCACCTGGATCACTTGCGGTCATAGATTTCTTTCATATGGGGGTCCATTTTGGAACCACCGAACTTGATCAGTTATGCCATCGAAGCTCTGAAAACCACTGTAGATCACTTCGATGAAAGTCATGGTCTCAGAATCAGCTCCAGCCGATTCTAGTGCCTTCCTTGCAACTCAAGCACCGGAACATACTTCCTTGAACCACCAACTGGCCATTCTTGGTAGAGCCTCGAAGTTGTATGTTACACCATCTAAGACCAGTCTATCTATCCAATTCGCTTTGGAACTCCCCGTGCTCCTTCCTTCGGAACCGCCCATCCCCCGCCGGGCCCGCCCCCGAGGCCTGGACAAGGGCATCACCATGGTGGTCTTCGACCGCGGGGGCTTCCGCTATGAGGGCCGAGTGAAGGCACCCGCTCGCTCCGCGCGGGCCACGCGTTTGGGTGGGGCGGTGGAGTTGGGTGGAGGGCAGGTGTGTGCAGTGCTTGGTATTTGAGCTGGAGGGTGGGAGGCCTTCCAAGTTTGAGAGTCGGGGGTATATTATGGGGTTATGCAAGAATGGAAGAATGTGGGATATCGTAGGGATTCGTAGGGTGTCCAGATTTTCTCCCTTCCAGCTACACCTGGTACTAAGGTACTAAGGTTAACCCCTTGGAAAAAACAGGCGATGTGAAGAAAGCTCCAATGATTGAGGGTTCACCCCCTCGATGTGGATTGGGCGAACGGGTTCCCAGCGAGCTTGAAAGATTTGGCAAGGGTGACCTGGCGGGTCTTGTAGCTCGGCTCATTCCTCATTGGATCCAGTCGCTCGTGTACATATCACCCCAGCTTAGCACTGGTGGTCTCCAGCTCTGTTTGGCCTCCAGGCTTTGGCTGAAGCAGCGCGCACCGGTGGTCTCCAGTCCGGCCAGCTCAGTGGTGCGGACGGTACCGGATTGAGGGAGGCCCACCAGGCGCCCTGGTGCTCATGGCCTCCAACCTCAAAGCGATGGCCTCCACCCTAATTAGTAACGATGGTCCATACTGCGCGGGTCTTAAAAAGATAGGGAAAGAGACCAGTTTGACCCGTTGGAAGAGTCGGGAAATAGACCAGTCTACCCGTTTGTTTGATGCTTTCGGCCCTAACCCTTTGTGGCTTTTTTGGAATCGCTTGGAGAACAAACAGCTTGCAAAGTCAGATTTGGTGTTGGCCACAGAGGGTCAGACACGTTGTCCACAGAAAGCCCTAGATGAATGAATGAAACTGAGAAATAGCATATCAATTAAGCAAGACCCAGTAGAGAGGAATTCTTCGGTATGTCCAGAGCGAGTCGTTTCCTTGTCCGCAGAGCTTTCCACATGTCCACCATTGATGAGAAATCTGAATATTAATTCTTTCTACCATATTCTGCATGTACTATAGCTAGATGACACTCGGAGGGTCCAACTTCTTGCAACGCACTCCAAAGCCCCAGATCCGATGTGCTGAATTTTCCGACAGCGCGGGCAATGTCTATAGTCACCCTTTGAAAGTCATCAACATCCAGTGTACATTTCAGATTCTCCAGAAAAGATCTGGCTGATCGCAAGATAGAGATCATCAAAGACCTCTGACCTCCAGGGTCACTTGCGAGTACCAAACCGGTGCAGTGACCTACTGTAGATCATCCAACAGCTTCCAACCATAGTAACGGTCCATTGGACAAGTCAAATATGTCGCTATCTACTTCATCAGTGTGAATCAAAAGTCCAATTTGGTCACCTTGCACGATGGCCCGCGCTTAATCTCGAGCCCTGGTTTTCTGGAAGAACCGACCCGACGGAGGCGTTTCGACCCGACTCGTCTTCCGACACGTTTCGAACCACCGACTCGACGTTTTCCCGTGATCCGAAGTGGATAAGTCGCCCGACTCATCAGCCACTTGAATGAAGTAAAGAGGCAAAGTGTGACTGATCCTTCAAGTAGCCTCCAGTCACACGAATTGCGGCCTCCAACCCCACACGAATTGCGATGGCCTCCAACCTAGGACGCAATGGCCTTGAACCCCAAGGGCGCGATGCTAGTCGCGATGGCCTCCAACCTACTAGCAATGGCCTCCAACCTAATAGCAATGGCCTCCAACCTAATAGCAATGGCCTTCAACCTACTAGCAATGGCCTCCAACCTTCAAGTTTTGATGTTCATTTTTCATAATCTTTCCATCCCACAAACCTCGGACTTGGGGTTCGCCCTGCCAAGGTTCTGAGGTCGAGTTCGCAGCCTTCGAAATCGAGCAAAAAGGCTGCAGAAAACTCTTGGAGGGTCTCAACGGGGTTCGAACTGAGATTGACCTTTGAGGAAACAAGTAAAGACAGAATCCGCTGGAAGCTATCCAACAAAGCCTGGAACTAGCCTTTGCGCAGAAGTTGGAACGATTCGATGGTTCTCATGCATCACTCTCAAGGAGGTTGACAAAAACTTCTGAAGCCCCTTTGGCAAAATCTTGGTTGCTTCGTTTAGTTGGCTGAATGATGGAGATTGTGTGTTCTTGTCATTGGTTTGATCATGTTTGGTCCTTGTATTGATATCATGTAACATCCTTTAGCGGTGCCATCACTGGTGGCATTGCAGAGGTTGTGGGAGCTGCAAGACACGCTGAAGCATTGTGTGACACGCAAGTCACTTGTGTGAACCTTTTGAGAGGGGGGTGTCGGTGGTTTTGGTTTACATCCCCAAATGGGCACCCATCTCCTGAAGTTCTGCCTGGGGCCTGGCATGCGTTTCTCCGACGGGAGACTGCCCCAATTGGTACATTGCTGTGAGGATGTGATTGAGAAGGCCGAATTTTGCTATGAAGACTCGAAAGATCAAATGTACATTGCAATGCAGCTGTTCATGTATCTCTAAGGTTATGCTTTCAGGATGCCAAGGAACAACTGGACTCCTTCAATATTGACCACAAAAGACACTATATATCATATTGGAGGTGCAAGATATCTTATAATTGTTGGACTTGGATTCTTGCAATTTTCTACTTATTGATCTTGTTGTCAATTGTGTCGCCACTTGTTTTCGTCACGTCCAATGCTAAATAAGCTGTTCTTTTCTGGGCCGCTGGACAGCTCTATTCTGTCTATTCTGACTCCTCATTTTTTCCCGGGAGCTGACTGCAGACTGTGGCCAGATTGGTCGGAGAAAGCTTTTGGGATCAATTGTTGGGATTTGGTTCTCTACAGAGACCAGATCACCTCTGACCTTTTTTCTCCTTACAAAGAACATCGAAGGTGCCCCGAGTCCGACTGGGACAAGTCTCTGGTGCACATGGACAAGTCTCCGTTGTGTTCGAGGCTGTGACAGCTCAGGAACAACTTTTCATTGCAATGTCAGCACAATTCCCGCAGTGCCAAAGGACATTTTGTCCGAAACCACAACAGATCATTTGACGGAACTCACCTGGATATTTCCATCAACAGCGGTGCACATTGCAACCAGAAGAGGGGTCGAGATTCGGAAGAGCGGCATTCCGCAGCCAAAAAGAATAGCCTCTCGCTCATGGGGGATTCCGCAGTCTTTGTTTCATTCGTTTGGTATGCACCAAAGACATAGCTGCGGCCCGTTGATTAAGGGCAGTTGGGAAATCCCCACAAGCACCGTGGTTTCAGGCTTTCCTACTCATCCATGTGCTTTTTGGTGGACATGCCGGATTCTTTGACACCCAAGTCTAGCTCGGGACCTAATGAAAAACATCGAAGCAACTCTTGAAAAATCTGTGCTGCATCAGCCACGACTGGAGCCACGGCTCTGGTGGGCGGAGTTCCGCCATGGCTGAAGGCTGGGAAGCGCGTGGAAGGGAGGTGGAAGGGATCTCTGCACTCAATGAGGTACGGAGAGTGTTTTGTCCTAAGTCTTGACTGAAACAACGAGCTCATCGCCCTACAGACCCCCCAAGAAAAAATGCATAGAGGCAGCCACAGACCACAGAGGTGATAACATATTGTAAAAATATTCACGGACATAGATGTTTCAGCAGTTTCAAAGGGTTGCTTCATGGAGGATACGTAGGGGTGCCCAGAACCTCCAATCACGGAGCGTCTAAAAAGGAACCCCTTTGGAACTCCTGGTCTGTTCATGTGGGGGATTGGTCCCCCGGTCGTCCACGCCGTCCACGCTTGAGCAGACCGTCCTCGCCGGTAGGTCAACTCGTCGCTATGCCGGACCCGCAGCCGTCATTGGGCGCCAGGCATGATGGAGTTGGAGGATGAGGGCGAGGCCCGTCTCAGCACAGCGTGTGCAGCGTGCACGGCGATCGTCCAACGTGGCTACGTGGTCCATAAAGTGACCATTGGTGCGAAGATGAAGAACCTCAAAGACACACGCGGTTCTATTTATTATGCTTGTTGAGACTGCTCAAAGAGTGTTTCACCAAATTCAGCTGGACCCGATGCAAAAGATCTCACTATGAGTAATATGCCTGCATGGACTAAAGGGACTAGATAGCCATCGATAGTTATCGATTGTTTTCTTTTTCCCGCGTGGATGGATTGTCCGCCAAGCGTGCTTCATTCTCTTGCTGTGTGGCAGAATATTTGGACGGAAGAGTATTTTTTAAATCAGAGTGTTTTGCTTGCCTTCTGCTTTTGCTTTCGCTTTCGCTTCTGCTTCTGCGTTTGCTTCTGCTTTTGCTTCTCCTTTTCCTTCTGCGTTTAAAGCATGCCCTAGTAGTTCCTCTCTCCTCTTTCCTCGCTGCT
Organism: Durusdinium trenchii; assembly: GCA_963970005.1. Lineage (NCBI taxonomy): Eukaryota > Dinophyceae > Suessiales > Symbiodiniaceae > Durusdinium > Durusdinium trenchii. Next base: position 654,207 of record CAXAMN010022450.1, on the reverse strand, counting down.
TCTCCTCCGCTTTTTTCTTCCTCTCCTCTGTCACTGTCTCCAAGAAAAACATACATTGAACACATCAGAAAAATAAGATCCACCCATATTTGACACCTCCCCACAACATCATAAGTAAGCCACCTCGAGAAACGATTCTTTTTCTAAAAGCACAGACGACACCCCTGGGAGTCCAAGACTATTATTGACTAATAGTCTTTTGACTTCCAGGACTTGCAGGGATGCCATTCTTCTCATTTTTTCGTGCTTCCTCGGCCCCCCCCTGCGGTCGCGGTCTGTTGACCCCTTCCCGTGCGCCCACGGGGTCCATGGCACTCGACGACGACTTGGCGTGAGTGAGTCCACCGGTTTGGAGGGGTTTTCGGAGGTTTTCTTTTTCCGCTGGTCTTCTTCTCCAAGACCTGCCTGAAACACCCACCCGGGGGTGACGGACAAGGACGGACGGGGTCGAGATCTGGAGGCCGAAGATCTGGAGGAGTTGGGCTCGTTGATCTCCTTCGCGAACTTGGAACATGTGGTGAAGCCGGGGGGCGAAAGTCTCTCTTTGGGGAGCGAACTTTTGACCAATTTTTTCGGGAGCTTGAAACAATGCGGAAGGCACGACGCGTAAACGGGTGTTGGTGTGTCCTTTGGTTTTGGTCGGATTGAAAGGTCGGCTTAGAGGACAGGCGATCCAGAGACTTCGACAGGGACCTCGAAGAGATCTTCAGAATTGATGCAATCTTTACGGTGATCCTCAAAGCAGAGGTCAAAGACACAGATCGGATCAAAGGATACTGAGCTCCGCAAGGTTGTGCTCAGTGTAGCGAGCTTCGAAGACTCTCGGGGGTCAGCATGATGCCCATTGAAAAACACCCACTTTCTTTCTAGTCTGCTAGCTAGTCTGCTAGCAGAGACTAGGACCGAAGTCGGGTGGATCTTCTTTGCACCAGGGACTTTCACCGCGGGGCCCCCTAATTACGCAGCGAACCAGCCAAGTCCTCCGAACTCGTGAGGTGGCACCGTGGCGCCACGCGAGCGTCGCCGCGTGTGTGGGAACGTGCCGCGCCGAGGCACATCATCCGAAAGTTCAAGGCCTTGGAGCCTGGTACTCAGCAGAAAGGGTAGAAGGGGGGTGGAACTGGGGTTATTCAAGTGATTCTTTTTGAAGGCTTTGTTTTGAAGGTGTCCACTGATTTCAAGAGTATACATGGCAATGAACAGACTTACAAACACACGATTCATCTATTCTGAATGGAGATGATCATGGGTGCAGACATGTTCAGGGATCTTTACACTGTAAAGGACTATGACTATAACTTTTTCTTGTAGCACGTGCATCTTCTTCATTCTGAGGGCCTATAACGAGAGCAACGACGCTGTCATCAACAGCCTCAAGGACAATTTGGAGGTGAGCTTGTCACTGCAAAGAGTCTAACACCAGGCACCCAGGGTGCACCAGACTCTGAGCACCCTGAGTCACTGGAGGTGCTAAGAGATCAGGGTGCTGCATCTTCTGGTGCTTTCCGCTTCACAGAGTCTAACACCAGGCACCAGGCACCCAGAACCGCCCGTTTCGCGTCATCGAGCCGAAACGAGCAGAGCGTCATCGATGCGTAGAGCAGGCGTCCACGTAGAGCAGGCTTAGCTGGGGGAAAGGCTTTCTGCTGCTGAGCAGTGCTGGGCAGTGAGTATTTGAAGGGCCCGACCCTTCCCCAACCGGCAACCCCTTCAGCCAAAGCAGCGAGGACGACCTGCTGTGGTTGTTTTGCCCAATGGAATCACCTCCCGACAGCTTGGTTTGCATCTATTCTTGATTGTCCAGGTCCAACAGTTGAGTTTCTCCCGAACCATTTGCGAGCTTCTCCAACTGTTGTTTCCAATCCCACTCCCTCCTTGACGGCTTTTTTGCACGCACGAAGTTCCAACGGAGTCCCACCTCCTGTTCCTTTCGTCTTCACATACCGGAAGTGCGCGTGCACTCGCTTCTCCAGACGCGCGCCACCATCTTCGGACTGGAGGAGGCCAGAGTTCGCTGACCCGGCGTGGTGAACCACGGTCTGTCGTAGCAAAATGGTTGGATTCACTTCCCCTCATCAAAGACTTGGTTCAGAGAAAAGATAAAAAAGTACAAAAATGGTACAAGCATCTCCTCTCCTAAGATCGGATCATATCTCATCGTTATCTCATCTATACATTTGATACATGGTGTTTATTTCATCGTATTCTGATCAGAATTAATCGCGCCTGAGACCTTTTGACCCCTCTGAATTGCAGCAAGGTTCGTCACACGAGATGGTGATGAAATTCCTGCTGAGCAGCACTAGCTGCTTTCGAAGTAAGTAGAGACATTTGGCATCATCTGGTCCACTGAATGATGAATCCGGGAGAGTACTGTGTAAATAATGACTTTTCATTTTTTTGGAGGCTTGGGTTCTAATTGAATGTAGACTTGGAGCCTTTTAACATGTTTACTTTCATTCCACTTGGGATGCACCTCATCTGGAACTCACAAATTCTAGAGTGGACCTCCTCTTTACTAAATATGTCCCATGCAACAAGAGCTTGTCATTGACCTTTCCTCCATTATTGCCGTGCGAGCATCCATTGAGACTCACACCGGCAAGACACGACGTGATCTGCACTTTTCGTGGGTACCCCGGATTCAAAGTTTCGGTATTTTACGAAACCCAGGTGAACCCATTCTTTCCAGTCCCCCATGTCCAACCAATCACCAACCCCACCGAACCATCTGGGAATCGGGTTCCATTTGCCGCAGAGCGCCAGGCAGCCAATGAGTTGTCCGCGCGCTTGGACACACAGCAGGAGAGCCTCCTCCATGCCAAGGCGCCGTGCATGGACGTCGGCCGTGACGCCGGAGACCAACCGGGAGGGTGGTAGGTTGGTAGGTGGTCCAGGGGGGATGCGATGTGGGATTCAAGGGGAAATCCCATGAACCAGGCGTCACAAAGGAGCCCCACAGTCACGAAGGGTTCCTGCGCTGATTTTGGATCCTTTAGGCATTTGGCCTTATGGTGCCGATTGCATGGTTTGCTATGCCTTCCTTGGATTCCAATGTCGCCACTGCTCGAAACAGCAACTTCGAACGTGAAAGAAACGATATATATATATATATGGAAACGGTCACTAAAGCGGTCCCCAAGTAGATAGACACAATTTCAACTAAGGCATGATTTGCAGAGGACACATTTTCTAATGTGTACACTGTAGCCTGATAACCTGATTCTATTTGCTTAATCCATGCTGGTGTCCAACAAGGAGCGGCAATTTAAAAGCCATCTACATTGACTAATAGCAGTCATATATAGAAACACTGAATTCAGGTACTAAACACTTTGCATTTTGCGATCAACCACTTGCGATGGCATTTACCTGGGAAGTGCGCCGCTCAAGGCAGTCAGCAAATGTGGCATACTACTTCAAACGTGGTGTGGAAAATGTGGACTCCGAGAACCCAAACTTTCCATGGTGCTGCGAGGACGACAGCACGAAGAAGCCGAGGCGTTTCCACAACTTGATGACGGGTGAGAATCTGGAACTTGCCGCTCTGCCGGAGCAGCCTGGAGACGCTCTGCCGGAAGGTTGGTCTTGGCAAAGATCCAGGCAGACTCGGAGAGTGTACTTGTACAATCGAGCTCTCAACCTCTACATCTACCCGCGTGTGGATGCTGTCGCTGTGCCTGCTCGGTCTCGTTCACCGCTTCGGGAGCCGCTACCGCGAGCGCTGACACGCCCGGAGGACTTTGTGCTGCTCAAGGACTTCACCGGCTTCGTGGCCGAGGCGTTACGTGGCCCGGAGTCCACAGAGGCTCGGTGCCGGGACTACTGGCTGGGGGGCGTGAACTGCCTCTTGCCGGACATGCTCTCCTTCGGGATCTGGGCTTCCAGTTATCAGGAGGATTTCAGGCACGTGTTGTGGCTTGCTGTCCTGACAGCTTGGCTTGGATGTGGCGGGCCTAGTTTTGCGGTTATGAAGAGCCTTTTGACCGGCATGCCCTACTTGGATGTGGCGCCACCACCCCTGCCACGACCAGTTCAAGAAGCCGAAAACCAAGTCAGGTCTTTTTATAGCTGGATCGAGCATCTGAAGAACAAGTCTAGTCACAGTCAGGTGTTTTCGGGAGATGGGCTTTCGGTGAAATTCCGCCTTTGCAAGGGAGTGCAGATGTTGATCTCGTGGCACAAGGCAGTGATCCACGCCAGTGACCAACTCGAAAGGCTTACTGGTTCCACCTCTAAGTCGGAGATTGCAGGCTTTCTGACCAAGAATCCTCTTTGGCTGGATGCATTCTTGACAGAAGATGCTCCGGGACTGGGACAATTGACTCGCAAGGAGGTTTATGGCTATGTCGGCATGTTCTTTCCCGGTCTGCTCAGCGGTGGATGCCCTTGGGGAAAACATGCCCTCTTTGGCTATTCCTTTGCAAAAGGCGGGCAGAAGCCCCACAACATCGCCGACGAAGACACAGCTAATTCTGGCACTCAAGCTCTATTGACCTGCATCAACCATGAAAATGGGCGAACTTTGCAAGAGGCCCTTCTGCGTATCCCAAAGTCCCTGCGGCAGAGCGTGCCGATCTTCAACTGGCAGTGGCAATTCGGATTTACATGCCTGGATTTAGAAATTGATTTCTGCTGGTTCCACAACTTTGCCACATGCAAGCCGTTACAAAGCTGGGCCGGCTTCAAAGTGAGCGCCTGGACAGAGCTGCAGAAACGCTTGCAGTCGACTCTCGACTACACACAACGGAGCCCCTCCTGAGAAGGCGAAAAAACGGAGCGCGCAACGGGCGAAAAAACGGGGTTTGGGAGGGTTCGTGTCATTGGAACATCAAATATAGAAGGTAGTTTGGACATGTTTGGAAGATTTTGGAAGGTATTTCTGTTTGAGCCCCCCCAAAGGCCCAAAGGGCCATCAAATCTCGACAATCTCTGCTTAATGTACGGACATATACTTTGGGTATACGGATTCAGTTGTGGGGAGTGTGCAGATTCCGAGGTGATATGGTTGATTCTGTTGAACAGTTCGATATTTGAGGAAACGCAGCCAACTGGAGCACTGAGTCGCTTGACGAGTCTGAACACCCGTCATCGAGGCATCTCGAGCGGATGGGAACAGTGCTTTCGGCTGACAACTGTTTTTAGGTCAGAGGTTCCGAAGACGAAAGCTCCAAAATCTGGAAATAGATGGAAATAGACACCATCTAAACATATCTAAACACATCTACTCCGCCGGTGGACGTCCGCTTACACCTTCGTCACGCGGTTGAACGTTTAGGACCACCTGGGCGAGAGAGAGTAGAGAGACGGACGAGACGGTGCAGTCGAGTCGACAGAACGGAAGCTCCTGGACCCACGGTACCTCCGCCAGGAAAACATCACCCTTTGCGAGGAAGGCATCGACCGGCTGAAGGCGAGCGCTGAACGCACGCCAACTCGATGTTGTTCGGCGGGTTCCGAGGGTCCCTGACGAAGGGAAGGGATTCACCAGCTGTTTTTGGCAGAAACTGAATGTGTTAAGACCAATAGGTTACTGTTCTGGTTGCACGTTCTTTCCACCATAATGAGGACCATTGTTTTGGTATTTTCCAGTGTTTGTTACTCGTAGTTCGAGTGAGGGTTTTCATCCCACGGACTTGCATGGCACAAATGGGCCAAATCTGACCATGGGTGCAAATCAGTCCCTCATTCGGGCGCACACTCAAGGAAGAATCTACTACTGCAAACCTACAAATTGCAAGAACGTCTTGGACAGACGGGCGACAAAACACTTGCAGTAGTAGTTCCAAGAGGCAGATCGTTTTTGATGCCAGATCCCAAGACGTACAAAACCAGGCAAACCAAGGTGTGTTGAAGGTTTTTGCAGAACAAATTTCGGAGTTTGAACATCATTCCCTCTTCCGCACTGATCTCCAATCTTACTGCTGGCTTGCCAGGGCAGCCAAACTCAGCTGGAGAAGAAACTTGACACTGTGGTGAAGGCACTGGCGGCATGAGCCGGAGTGCTTTGATCGTATTCCTCACCCAAGCTGCACCACCCATCATTGTGGGAATGCACCTAGTGAATCGTGCGATCGAAGGCAGAGGACCACCGTGGCCTTAAAAGATCGAAAAAATGGGTGACCGAAGTGACTTGTCGTCTAAGCACCCGGCTAATAGCGATGGCCTCCAACCTAATAGCAATGGCCTCCAACCTACTAGCGATGGCCTCCAGCCTACTAGCGATGGCCTCCAGCCTATATAATAGCGATGGCCTCCAACCTAATAGTGATGGCCTCCAACCTAATAGCCTTCATGTATCTTTATGATTGATAACTTCATCTGTGGTCTCGCTTCTACTATGTCGGTGTCAACCGGCAAACCCATCCCCACAGTCCACCTGCCTTTCCATGAAAGAGTATATTTGTCAGCTCTTATAAACATAAGTCATTCGTTTCAGTCCCTACGCATCAACCCCCTTCCCCACCTCGAGACTCTCGCCCTGCCTGTCTCCCTCGACCGCCTGTGGTTTCCCCATCCCAACACGTGTGTCGGTCGACCACCGCGAAGAACGTAGGGAATGAGGGATGACGGGCCTAGGGAATTGTCACCCTCATTCCTTTTGGATTCCTTTGGATCCAGTCCACCTGTGGAAAACACCCTATTCCCATTCCACAGCACAGTCATGTGCTGCACAGACAGTCAGTCGCTTCCGGACCGCTGCGTCGCCAGGAGAAGGCAGTGCAAGACCGTTTGATCAGGGAGACACAAGACGCGCTCCTGGACAAGGCTCCCATACCTCGCTTCGTGAACGTCTGGAAGTTGAAATGACGGGAAGGACATCCACTTTGAGACTAGTGATGCCTCCAAAGTAGTGATTAAACAAGCAAGCTATGGCAGTACGGCTTCTGGCCATGTCAATGGTGTGAATGATGTGATATTGAATATAAACAGATTCATATATACAATTATAGGTTCCAAGTGAGTGTTGATAGGTACGGAACCCCACGATGCTGCTCGAGCCCTTGCAACTGATCATTCCGGTTTCTTGAGATGTGCCACAGCTCTGGAGTCTGACTGTGGAGGTTGTCTTGGGGGGGGGGTCCGCATTGCTGGGTTTGTCGACTGGGTGGGCCCGGCATCTGCCAGAACTTCCCACGTCAGCTGAGCTGAGCTGAGCTCCAGGTCTCTCTGGCTGAGCTGAACATGTTCGAGGCCGAGGGGAGCAGTTTGATGCACCGGTGCACCGCAAACGCGCCAATTCGCAGCGCTTTAAAGGTGGGGAGATGAATCATGCAATACGGATCACCAGGGAATACCAGAGACAGTACGTTGGTTTTTCTTATTATATAAACAACCTATACGAACCTATAGGCCTATAGGTTTGGTTGGTAAGCTTCCGAATCGACCACTGCAAGCTTCCCTGGATCTTCCCGTGGTGGCCCCCCAAAAAACAGATTGGAGCTCAGCGATATTGACGATCTCTACGGTGGAGGCCATTGCTCTTAGGTTGGAGGCCATCGCTATTATATAGGTTGGAGGCCTTTGCTCTTAGGTTGGAGCTCAATGATCTTAAAGGTCTCAATTGGATCTCAGAGCTCCAACACCACAATCGCCGATCGCCGTCGCTTGACTCCTGCGCCGCTGCTGTGTGTGCGAGTTCCGTACGTGTTTCAGGTCCATCGCCGTGAGCCGGTGAGCTGTTATCTTGTTTGAGATGAACAGGGATGGAAGACGATATGCCCTCATTTGCCGAAGCTGAAAGGGCTTAGTTTTCGTTCCTTGGTTCTTGATGCATCTCGCCATCCAGGTGAGAGTTTACTGGAGCAGTATCAGAATGTTGGCGTTGAAACGAAGTGAACAATGATTGTTGCGGGGCCTTCAGATTCGTTGCGAAAGAACGACAGGGTCGTTTAAAGATTGATGCTGATAGGATGGATGCTTGGGATTTGTCCGATTCCCACGGACAATGGGCTTACTGTAAATTCAAGTAGTCTAGTATGGACCATCTAAGCCCATTCTTCTGAAGTCAAAACTGAATGTCGAAGGAAAGAAAAGCGCTAGGCCCATGTGAAGAACCCATGTCCTGATGGTCCTCCAGTTCTGCTTCGGGTACGAGATCCTGGAGGTACTGTCATCTCTCACCTCACCTCACATATCTTCCATCGCTGAATGTCATTCGATCCGTTGCACCTCACCTCCAGGCCAAGTTCGCTGGGTACACCACGAAGTTGGAACATCAACAGATGCTCAACTCCCTGAGGCGACATCGTCTTCGGCGAATCGCTCGGCGAATCGCCGGTTTTCCGACGCACCGCACGACGTCCCGGCGGAAGCACCGGGACGTCCGCCACGGCTGAGACGAGCGGTGGAAGAGGTGGTGAGAGCCGTGGTGAGAGCCGCTGCCCCACTCACCGATGGTGACGTGGATGGCTGATGGCCCCGTGACATCGACCCAACACAGGTGGTGCCATCCATGTCGTGATGATCGAGTAGCCTCCAAAGACGTTCAAATCCTAAGAGATGCTTTACATTGTTCACATGCACTGTACATGGGCGCTTAGAAAGGTCGCGACCTTCAGATATCATTTAATAACCCCAAAAGACGATGGTAACCTCCTAATTGTGAGGCCTCCTCCCAACAAAATCCAAAGCCTTCAAACAATGCCCGCGAAGCTGTGTTTAGTTGCATGTCTTTATAGATGAATGCCTGGCAAAAGCTTTCTGGCGCTACTTGGACGACTGCTTCGTGTCAGTCTTTCCAGTCCCCTTCCGTCAGCTTCGTGTCTTCGTGTCGTTCAGAGTCCGGAAGTCCTAGAAGGTAACTGACATACAGTATATTAATATGAGGGATCCTGAGGGTGACCTGGGGTCAACATAGCTAATACTATACAGCATAATATATCATATAGCATCATGTGGCAATGTACAGTTTTGGGTTTAACTTTAGCCACACTTCTGAGTCTCGTCGTCGGAAGACTCCTCGGACCTGTCCTTTCGTTGACGGACCACATCGCCCCCAGTGACTACGCGACCATCGACCTGGCCGAGCGGATTGCGGAGAACATGAAGGCGAACCGTCGGTGTCGGTGGCTGTCGGTTTGGGTGGTGCTGGTGGAGATGTGGTTTTGGTTGGCTGTCGGGCAATTAACAACTTCATACAAGAGAAACTACACTTTGTTCTTGGTCTTGGAGGTGGGCCTAGGCTAAAAGATGGACAGACATCTATTCAATCCGCGCTGTAGTAGTAACAGTAGTAGTATCGTTTACTTGTGGCGACCACAGGTGGATGTTTCATTGAATGTCATGCATCATGCATCCATTCCACACCGCCCGCCTCTCACCCCTCAGGTCACCTTTCGCCCCCCACCCCTCGGGCCCCTCAGCACCTGCCAGGTGCTATCGTGCCGCTTCGATGATTACACGCGGACGGCGAAGCTGGAGCAACAGCTGCAGGAGCGACGGCGCGACAGCACCGGGGTCCACGGTGCCGCCTTGGATTCGAAGCTGGAAGAGTTGACATGCCCTGCAGCTACCTGTGAAACAGGATGCAGGATGTACACTGAGCTTGGGAACCCTCCGATCTCCAGACTCTGGGGGGATTTCTGTTCAATTGTACTCAGTGCAATCTCAGAATTTCGCCCACTAGCCTCACACAATCAAGGTCGTTCCAGGCCGCCATCACGCGAGCCCAGAAAGCACGTCTCAACCGTGGCCATTTTGGGGTCTCAAACGTCCTGTGCTCCGCGGATGCCCGCAGGAAGTCAGGGATTGGGTCGAAGACGAGCTACAGTACTACGCCAAGGTCGCCAACACCAACGCGCAGGTGCACGGCTGGTTCGAGCGCAGCCGATGATGTCGTGCTGGCGAAGATCCCTTGGCGCGCGTTTTCCGCCATGCTGGTCCGTTCAAAAGAGTTTCAGGGACGAAAAAGCTGTTCACCTTGGAGTTCACATGGCCACCTTTTTGGTTCACTTGGACTCCCGCCCTCCCCAAAAACCCACCCATACCGGTGTTTTCCACCGAAGTCGCTCCTCGGACGGCTTCAGTTTGAAGAGCTGGCGGTCAGCATCAAGGACCAATCGTTGCTGTCGGCCCGGCAAGTCCTTGAGGTCTGATGGACAGAAAGGTGAGTCCTGGCCAGTCCGGTCTGCTGGGCGGGAGTTTTGGGTTCGGGAGGAGGAAGGGAGGGCCATTTCTTTCTTTCAAGAATTCTTTGGATGGGTTTAAAAAAAAGAACTCTATGATTCCTGGAGACCACACATTTGGTGTACAATTGGTGTTACGTGTTCCTTCCAAATCGTCGGTCCAGTGCACTTTCGGTGAAGCACGGGAGCGAACCCAAGCCGTTGGCCGCTGAGAGAATGCGCACAGATGTGGAATCCCTGGTAGATCAATTTTCGTTGAAAAGCAGGCTCTCTTCAGCAGCTGCCTTGACCTGGACCCCCTTTGGATTCATTTGGCACCCTTTCTTTTATATGTGTTAGGTCAGTCACATTGCGTGGTCGTCCAAAGCAGGGTCATATGCTTTCGTATATATATTCATATATATATATATATACAGACATGGTTGCATCCACGCATCACCTGTCATTTCCTTTTCATTTGCCAGCTTCGAAAGCGCCTACGCCGCCACCAACGATCAGCTGAGAGGCGAGGCGCCCGAGTGTCTCCGGCCGTTTCGTGACTCGCCGTTCGAGCACAGAGACGGTGAACGGTTGAACGGACTGCGAACCGTCGGCAGCACTGTATGTTACGAAGCACAGCCAGATTGGACCACATCCGGATCCCAAGAACATCCTCAGTACGGGAAAGTGGAGAACATCCTTCTGGTTCCCACCCGCGGCTCAAGACTTTGGACTATGGGCTACGTCATGGAGAACCCTCCCCAAAATGGCCGCCCACAACCCCAACGACCGCGGGAACGAAGTGCAACTCGGAATGCGGCTGTATCATTCGCTCCTTAAAAGGCTTGCAATGTCCAACCAAAAGCCGGATTCGAGAGATTGAAGTACGTAGATGTACGTAGTAACGTAAAACCGTTTATCTATGCGTGAACTGTTGATGTACTGTGGGTGACACATGGTGACACCATACAGACACGTGGGATGTCCCATGCCTTTTTGTTCGTTTTGCCTGGCGAAGTTTTCTTGCTTCCCTTCTCCCACGTGATTTCGACCCCCCCTCTCAGAGATTCGACATCCACAGACCACCCAAACATCGCCTGGTCTTCTTCGTCCGGCCGAGATCGGCTGAACGTCGCACCGTACGGCTGAAACGGTCGCGTCGCGTCACCCGCTTGGAACGGGCTCCACGGCGAGGTCTCTCGGACCGCTTGACGGCGATGTACTCGGAGCTGGTCAACGATCTCCAGCAGCGCGTCCGGGGGGCCTAAGCACGGATGGAGAGGTTCCTTCGATCGGATGGAAGTCAATGGGTGTTCAATGAGTTCCAACCTAAGAGCGATGGTCTCCAACCTACTAGTGATGGCATCGAACCTACTGGAGTTCCATCGTTCCAGCCTTTGATATCCAAAGGTCTACGGAGCGATGGGTTGGTGTTCCGCTGCGATGGCCTCGGGTGGACGGACATCCGTCCCTTTTGGAGCTTTCACTTCTGCACGCCCGGTGGGTGTGGATGAAGATGTGGTCGGGTCCTTTCCGGATGCGACACGATGACGTAAACTGGAAGTACCAAGATCAACTCTTGGGCACAAAAAATCAGGTAAATATAAGGGGCCAAAGGTTTCTCGATCCACCAGGGGGGCCAAGTATGACCTCAAGGTTTCCTGGGTATTTGTTCCAACATGGGGCACCTTCTGAAGGAGCTGCTCCTTCAGAGGCACCCAAGATGTGAAGATCATTGAAGATCCTTCGTGGCAGAAGATTCGGAGATGCCCCTGATCGGGTCTTCCCTTCGTTTGGAGACAAAGTCTTTAGGGACGTGTCCTTCTTGATTCGGCATTCCTGCAGGAGCCCTGAACTGCAGGAGCCCTTGATGGAACCTGAGTGACCTCTGTTGTGGACCACCAACCACCCAACATATATCAACATTTCCTATCAACACAGGGGTCCAACGGGTTGTAGGTTGCAATTGGTTTCTGAATCTTTCTGACACATCCCTTGAAGTGTGACTCTATGTGATTCAAAAAGACCTCCATTCGCACCAGCCATTTTCCGGTCGGTCTTGGACGGACTCTCATTGAACCTGTAAACAGCTGTCCATTGTTGTGACGACACCGCCATCATGGCTTTCGTTCCCAGGCCATGTATGACGACCTGCAAGAGACGAAGAACAGCCTCAAGACCGTTTCGCCGCGTTATCGCCGTGACCGGGGTCGAATAAGCGACGCAGTATAGGAACGAACTCATGAACACACCCCCACTGGCCGGAGAATTGTGCGTTGACTGTGACTGTGGTGTGTCCTATTGCACGTATTTTTCTCTACAAGTTGGGTGCTTTGGATGAAGGGCATGCCCGTGTGTTATACGTGCCCCCGGGAACCTTTCGGGCCTAAGATGGTCTAAGTCGAATCGTGAACCCTCTCATTGTTTATCGGTGGTCACCCACCCACACGCCTACCGGGCAAGTCACTTCTAAGAGCTCTGCACTTGGCTCTTGATCTCGTTTTTTGTTTTGCCTTTTCTGTACAAACAACCAGACTATCCAGATTCTTCGGGGGATGCTGCGCGACGTGCGCGGCGTGCGCGACGTGCCATCATGGCTGGTTGCCCCCGGTTGCGTGCCGGACTCAACCACCGATGTGCGGCCAGCTGTCCGGTCATCCATGCGCCGCTGCTGGGTCTGGGTAGGTTGAGAATAGAACATCAGTCGAGGTTCCCTTTAAGACATAGAATGGGGAGTGACCATCGATTCCAAAGCGAGATCGTGGAGCCCCCCTTTTTACCGATCCCGGTCCACTTCCAATGTGTGGCAGCCTTATGCCCAAGCTTTCGCGCGCATAGAAAATGACAGTAAGGGTGCCATTATATGCCCAATGGATTCATCCAAACACGCGCCAACTACTGATACTACTGCATGATTGGCCAATGCATGTGAATGGTACCAGGACCTTCAAAGTGACCTTTTGAGATCCAAGGATGAGGTCACTTAGGCCTGTTAAAGGTCACCTAGAGACTCCAAAGAAGTCACTTTGGGGGTCTTGGTACATGATTGAAGTTGCCGAGAGCGTCCCGTGTCGTCCCACGCTCACTCCCCCCTCGGAGACGTCTGGGGAAACCATCGCAGGAAGTACGCGCTACGCGCCGAAACGGACGCCTTTCAACAGGTGCAGTCAGCCGGTGTGGGGGTGCAGTCAGCCGTTGGATGAAAGTGGAAAAAGGGCAGAACAAACAGACCAAAGCGATTGGATGGTTCTTCTCTTGGGTGAGTGATCTTTGTTTGGTGAGTGAATCGATCAAACCACGTTAAGCCTACATTGGTGACCTACACCCAGTTCAACACAGAGGAACTGCTTGAAAAAACGGTTCACTTTGTGCAGGCATCCGTGTTACTGTGTTTGGACGGAGGTCATCTGAAAATTGTACATCGCCCCTCTCCTACCTCCAAAGATCTCCAAAGACTCAGCTCTTTGAGGTTCAAACGCGCGATGCACATGGATCGAACTTCTGGCACCAACAAACACCAAAAGTGGCCCTCGATGAGTCCCCATGCGGCGCCACCTGAGTCCCCCTCGTGTTGAAAGGGCTCCACACTCGTGGCTCCACGCTGCTGCTCCTCGGTGGTCCGACTCGGCGACGCCCAAACCGCGGTGGTCCCACTCAGATCCGGAGGTCGTTGGCCCGAGGGTGGTGGCGCAAAAGGATGAAAAACGAGGAAGAAGAACTAGGTACCCCTTTTTCCCACAGCTCAAAGAGATCCCACCAATTTCACCCACCCGACCCATTTTCATTTCTACTCCACCTCTTTTTTCACCCACAAGATCCCCCTTCCTTCGAGTCCCAAAAACCAGGGCGTGCGCCGCGTGCGCGCCGGAATCCGACGCCAGGATTGCGTGCCGAAGCTGCGCTTCTGCGTGGATTCCATCCGAGCCTTCGATGAGCGGCTCCGGGCGCAGGACCCGTCAGACCGGACGCGGAAAGGACGTGCGCTCGGAGGCGGTGTGTGCGGCTCCGGGTGCAGGAAGGCGCAGGAATCATGAAGAAAACCATGGAAAAGCTGAATGTGGTGGTTTCAGAATATGTTTATGTTCAACCTCTACTTGGGATGATTCAACCACATTAAACCCACTGACTCATAGTTTTTGTTCGTTTTTCAACCACCCACCAGATCATGACTTCGGTTCGCTGAGCTACCGACCTCATGCGGCCGGAGGAGTCGCCCACACGGCTCACACGTAGACTGCGGGACGGAGCGACGACGGAGGCAAAAACAGTGGACCCACCCACCCACTTACCCACCCACCCAACTGCAAAGGAAGGGCATCGCTACTAGGAGCAATCACGCTACTAGGGGCTCCTGGCCTTACTACTTGGAGCAAAGGACGCCACTGAAGTGTTTTCTTCCCTATCCAGGATCAATTGCACACCTGCCCCAAGCATGAGCTGCCACTTGTTTGGCATAGTTGTTGTCATCCATTGTAGAACCTATATATGTCCCGTTGCTGGCAGGACGGTATAGTTTGTAGATGGACATTCATTCCCCCCCAACGACGTTATGTAAACACTGCATTGATCCGTACACAGTTTTCTTTCTAATTGATTATATATATTATATATGTGCACTACGTGTGCGTGCATGTTCATTTTCAAGCCACCTTGCTTCGGTCAACACACCGCTGACCTTGTAGGATGATGCCATCCAACGCGTGGATGAGGTTCTTCTGGACAAGGCGTGGGCAGCTTTTCGACCAGACGGAAGCCTTTGCTGGAAACAGGTCCCAAAAGACCAATGCCGAGACTTGAACACCAAAAGCCCATGCTTTCAAGTGTGGGGTGGTGAGTAGAGACTCTTGATTGGTGTTGCGGGATGACACATGTAAGTCATTTTCTTGAAGGGTCCCGTGGTCTTCTAGCTTTTTATGAGTCGCTGTTCCATCGCAGGCAGGGAAGTATGACATCGTGATCATCAACTCGCGGGTGGAGCAGTGTCTTCAGAAGGAGTGGGTGTCCCGTGGCACGTGGCAGGTAGCAGGTGGTGTGTGTGTCCAATTGAGTTGTTGGAGGCTTTCTTTGAAGGCAGACATCGACTTTCGCTCCAAAAGTGAGAGCCACCGGGTTGGGGTCGTGGCTGTTGTTGTAAACCCTTGGGTGAGTTTCGTGCATGGCCTCCTGGAAATAGGGAGATCTTTCTCTCAACAGTTGAATAAATTCGACCTGGGAGAACCAACGCACTGCAAATAGCTGAAATAGATTGAAATAGCTATTCTTTCAGGTGGTGACTTCCTTCAACCCTTCAATAGAGTATCCAATTTATATAAAGTCTCCAAATTTCCCTTCCTTCCTGCCACATTTGGGTACTCCTTGCTTCTGGCGATTCTTGCCACCCTCAGTTTTCTTTCAGGTCTGACTCGCTCAGACTGGCCAGTCCGCAAGCGTATAGGAGTCGCTAGGAGTCTCATTGGAGTCTAGCATGTGTCCTGATTTGCACTGCAAAAAATAACAGGATGTTCCTCTTGCGCTTTGTCTCGGATTTCTCCTGACCATCGTTCCTGTGCTCAGAAAAAAGACTCCTCTTGAGGAAAACCTGCACCACCCAACGACTCCCAGCGCCAGAAGTCACTGGTGCCGCGGCCGTGGAGGAAGCGGCCATGAAAGAGTTCCACTCCATCTATGACAAGCAGGATCGCTTCAATGCAAGGCCCCCTTGGTTTCGGGTCATGCAGTCCCCAAAGAGTAAATGCTTCAACATACACTCAAACCGAAAGCATGCAGGCATTTGGTAGAATTCCTTCCGACGTCGTTTTTATCCACCTATATCCACCTATATTATGATATATGATGTATTTATAGTCCGACGCTGCAGCCTAATGAGCCATGGCGGGCCGGATGCAACAATGGAACACCCCTTTTCGCCATGAAACGCATTCGGGTCGCCACCTTATACGTGGCGGGTTCTTACCTTTCGGATCAGGAGTTCATTCCGTTCCCCCACACCAGTTCCACCAGGTCACCAGACCTCACTGCCACGGTGTTTTTCGTTTAAACCGCAGAGCTTCAGAGACCGAAGGGTGACGAGTCGTCACCGTTTGTGGTGGCGCGTGAAGCAAGCTGGTCGCCGGTGGTTCGCTCGGGCACGTGAGATGGCGCGAGCACCAGCGCCAGGTTCGAGGAGTACGTGGAGCAAGAGAGCAAACACCTTGACAAGTTCCGGCCTCCGGACTATGGGCCCTACTTCGAGGACACAACCGTGTGGGCTGGGAAAAGGGAGGTCTGACCGGGAAAGAGTGGGAAACAGCACTGGAGGGTGATGGATGGTGATGGGTTTTGCTTTAGTGATTTGTTGGATTGATGAATTACTCAATATACTATCATCATTCATCATCTATGTATTACTAAGTCCTTGCTCTTTGAGCCTCCAAGCAAGGGAATACCACTCCGCTTTGTGCCTGCGAGTTTTAACATTGTATTTTCATGTTCCACAAAGAAGTCCCAGTGGATGATTCCTTGATCCTTCTTTGAAGCTGAAGCTGAACTCTTTAAAGTTTTGTGAGATCTTTTTTGTGTCTTTACGCTGCACTCACAGGATCCATGCTTCCAAAACTGAAAGAATGTGTGAAATCTCAGATTCCAAAACTCTTTTCAGAAAGGAGCTCAATCAGAAGGTTGCCCTGAAGGCAGACAAGGTGCGTGTCGTGGGTGGGCCGTTTTCCTTTTTTGAATGCGAGTGGTGACAGTAGTGTCCGAAAGACCTTTGAAGGGGGGCAAGTCCATCAACTGACTCCACCACCACAGGCCACCGACAGGTGGACTGGGGTTCAGGTAAAGTAAAACCCATCACAGCTGGACGGAGTCATGTCCTGATTCATGTTAGTTCTGTCAAGTTAGTCATGTCCTGTGAAGTTCGTTCTGTCGTGTTTCGCCATGTTTCGGGCCCGTCCTGTTTCGTCCCCTAACTGGATTCAGCGGATGCCTTCAGTTTCGCGAGAGAGAGAGAGAGAGAGCTAGCCGCTAGCGAGGCCGCTCTAGCTGTCCAGGGCCCCGCCTTGGTGATTCCATTATCCTCAATCTGTATGGCAGAGGTTCAACAAGGTCACTGTGGCGACTGTGGCGTTAGCCACCATGGGGGTTTTGAGGTTTGGTGTGGAAGTGGGTTGGTAGCGAAACCACACGTTTAGAGCGTTTTTTTGCAAGGAGCCATTGAAGCTGGAAACGCTATGAGGTTTTGTTGTTATTTTCCCCAGGGGCCCCGTTCAACATACGATTCTGCGTGTACACATGCCTTTACGGACCAATCGTTGCGTTGACTTGTCAATCATCAATGATACTTTGGAGAATGACGAGTGAATTTTGATGCACACCAAATGTCACCACTTGGCCCCCCCACACACCACCTCGCAACGAACAGCAGCACTGGGCATGATGCGGCGGCATGTATCGGATGGACACCGTGCTGAAAGCCCACGGCCCACGGTCACAAACGCCGCGATGAGCTTAAACAACAGACCAAAGCAAACCTAGTTTACTGTCAGAGTCAAAGTGGCACACTTATGTCATACTCATGAGACATCATGAGATCAATGCATAATCTGTTGAACATGAACAACACCTGAAGTTCTGAAGCAACCTCACGCTTAGCCTCAAAACACCAAACTTAGATTTATATTATTCACGTAACTGCTGTTGGGTTTATAACATGTTCTATGTTCTAGTATCAACATGTTCATTTTTTGGTGCTGAGCATTCCTATTACTGTGCATCATTGCTCCCAGCAGTATGCAAGACGGTTAAAGACTATGGAGAGCCAACTTCACAAACTTGGGTCAACTTTTATAGAAAGCTCCGCTAAATGAAACAACTCTGCTACTTTCCCAGAACGCAGGAGACTACAGACTACAGGATTCCGCTGCTCTCGGTGAGTTTTTCTTTCTTTTTATTTTTTCAGTATTGAATATTTGGTCGGATTGTGGGGTTGTGCCCTTCATGTGTTGAGAGAAAGTAGCACCCCTATCCCCCTATCCGTACGGTACCTCCCTCACCGTTCTGATGGATGCCACACCGGATCGAGGTTTCCAGGATCGATGTCATGGACATGCAAAGACATTGACTTTGCTCCTTACATTGGTCCACAGCCCACAACACAAGTAGCATCACTCTGTAGAGCAGAATTTTGCAAGCACTGCCCTCTGTAGAGCACTGAACAGCTATGGAACAACATCTGAAGAAATGCAGTATGTTTGCTGAGTGTTGCGATTGTTGGTTCTACATTCTTTTCTTTTGCCCTGGCGCTCTTTTTCCGACCCGCGGGCGTCGCAAGAAGCACACCGGTAAAATTGGGACACGTTGGTGGACACAACACGTCGCAAGAACCACACGGCAAATCGGCCCGGACTTTTTGAGAGGCCGATTTGGTGGAGATGTATCAGCTCAAGGCCAGTCACGGTCGAGCGGGGGGAAATGGAATCGGTTTCTGAAGGGGGGATAATGGATTCGCACAGAGTTCGTTCATTCACCAGTCTCAGGGTCGATGGTTTCATGGCATCGTGTCAAGTTTGCTATGGAGTTCGGATAGCTTTTTGCTGATGTTTTAACATGTCTATATAAATGTTTCAAGTTCACACTCTAGCTCGTTTGAGGATGTGTATCTGGTTTCATGTGTTTAATGCCGCTTTTACTAGTTCCCCGGCAGCCGTTAATGCTTGCGAGTGCACAGCATTCAGCTTTGCTATGGACAGCACCAGGCGAGGGGTCACTCGGTCCAGAAGTCCCAGAGACACAGTCAGTGCAGGGAGGCATCAGAGCCATGAGCAGTCTGACAGTCCTGTGAAGATCAACATTGGCGGGGAGAAGCTGATCGAAGTCTATCCTGATTTGTTTGCCGTGCGTGGAGAGAACAAACTCACGAGCATCATGGCGGGCCGGTGGCGCCAGCCAAGGGATGCACAAGGGAATATTTTCGTGGACTACTCACCGGAAGTCTTCATGCCACTCGTGGAATGGCTCAGGGAATGCCGTGATGCTGACCCTCAAAATGAGCTGGTCCCGGTGCGCATTGATCAGGAGCAACATGGTAGGAGAATGGCATGGGTCCGAATGATGAGAGCCTTGTCCTTCGCTTGGGAGGATTTGGTTTTTGCCGCGGTGACCGCCCAAGAGTTCATTGAGGCAAAGTTTCCTGCACGTGTTTGCTTGCAGGCTCGCGCCGGTTCCTTGCCATTGGCCGAAGCCCTATTTTTGGACGGGGTCAGGCAACAGGACTTCGCTGACGTGGGCATTCAATTTTATAAGGAGGACTTTAACTTGGTCCAAGAATTTCAAGACTACTATGAGACGGGAGACCATCAGCCACGTGCGCCTGTGGATGTCGAGGTTGCCTTCCAATACATTTGCGCTGCAGTCGAGGATTTTCGTGAGAGTTCCTCCGGATGGCTAACAAACTTTTTTGCTGCAATCCGCTCAAGCCTCACCCTTCAAGCTATTGGTTTGTCCTGCTTTGATTCATATTATATAGTCGAAAAAACTTGATTTTATTAGGGAGCGGCCACACGATCGTAATATATACATATACACATATATATATATTGATTTATATATATATATATATTTGTTTCTTGGACATGTGACCATGCTCCTTTGCAGAGGATCTTGATGCAAATCTAAGGGCATCAAGGAGTGCCTTTGGCCTTGATCCCTTCAGCTCCTCCCTGGAAGTGAGGGGTCCTGATGTGTCAGCCCTTGCTGGTTGACAGCAAACCAGACCAGCTGTACAACGAACGTGCTGGTCCAGTTTGGTCACACAAATCACACTCAAAGAAAGTGCTGTTTTTGGTGAACTCGGAACCCCTCGACCCGAAGTGAGTTTCCCCATGTGCCGAGCTGGGATGTGGAGTCCGAACATCTTTGGAACGACCTAGTTAGCCTAGGGCCTTGTTTGTCATACTGATCAGGAAGAAGACAGAAGACAGAGGAAGCTTACTTGGGCCAAAGAGCCATGGAGAGCCCGGAGGGACGAGGTGTTCTGGTCAAGCCACCAACACATACGCTGGGACCAACGCAGGCTGCGCAGACCGCGTTGTAAAAGAGAGCCGGATTTTCCTCCGAGATGAGCGGTTGAGTGGAGCTGGACTTGGAAAGTCTGCGTCAATGTTGGTTCTTCTGGATGATCCATTTCAATCACGAGAGATCCTTCTGAACAGGACGGACTGTGCAACTGGACCCAGTCTTTTTGGAGGGACAGACCGTGCGAGAGATGGACCCTTGAGAGATGCTCTCAACATTTCTCAGCTCTAGTCGAGATGAAGACATGGGTGTGTATTTCAAGCTCTAGGGAAGTCTTCCTTCTTTGGGACCGTCTCCCGAGTTGAATGCACACCCCACACTGGCCCATTGGCCCACCCAGTGTTTCACCATTGACCCATACTGAAACCGAGTGACGGGCTGTCACTGCACTCCTCTCCTTTTGGGTGTGGAACGTGTTCATGTGCATGTGACCCCATGAACACCACTGTTCAGCCCCAAAGACCTGAGAAACCAGGACAGAATGGAGATATAGAGATACCTTATCATGTCGTTTCCACTGTTGCACACCACTATTGTTTAAACCTATTACACTGCACCTGAACATCAAGTACACCAGGTGTCCATGGGTTGGCAGTTGCAAAAAGATGCAAAAAGGTCTCTCCAAACTGCATGTTTCATGCGTTTAGTATCGTTTGGTTTGCTTCCAATCTACGGTTCTGAAGAGTTGTTCCCTGAAATTCCATAAGTCTACTGTAGATAGCCAGTTGCAGACAGGGTTTTCATCACGTTTTGTGTGATTGGCTCTGCTCCCGCTCGATCCACCAGGCCAACCGCATCGATGCAGATGAGCTCGCCAAGCTCCAGGCGGACCATCCGCATCGAGCGCCGGGGAGCTGGGAGGATGAAGACAGGACACCCATGGTGACCATACCAAAACGATGGGTTTCCTGGAAGGCAAACCAATGGCCTGCAATCCTATTAGGTTGGAGGCCATTGGTTTCCTGTAGATTTTCCCGAAAGAAAAGCAATGCTGCAAAGGCTTTTCACCCACCAGTGCATTTTCCAACAAACATGGAAGTGAGAATGGGCTTAATTGCTTGTTGTTTGTTGTGGTTCAGAGAGCTAGTCTTGTGGACTCCAAGGAGCTGTAGGAGCGTGGGGTTTAGATGGACATTGGGCAAAGTTGCACCGGAGATGACTTGATACGTACGGCTCTGAGGAACCTGGATCAAACGGCTCTGAGGTTTGGAATAGTGATCACGATTCCGAGTGAGAAGCACGTGCCAATGTTGCAATAGAAGCAGGAAGTCCCTAATTTGCCAATAATTTGGTCAGTTTGTGTGCTCAGAAACACCAAGACACTTGATCCTTACCAACTCCATCCATGCAAAGGGTTCAGTTTATAAGGCTCTACACGAAGCGAGCACGAAACTTGCAAATACAATAATATCTCTTGAGTCACAATCCACAGCTGCAAGATATGTTGATTGCATAGTTTCCTAGGCTCTTCAGTGGAACTGCTGTTTCCATCCGATCCGAGACATCGTTCGCGACGAGCGTCGCGCATCGCATCGCTTCCGATTTCTCCGTGGGTCGTGAGAAAAGCCGGCGACAGACATGAGTCGACATGCTGCCCGCGGGCTTTGGTGTGCCCTTAGTAGCTTCGAGCTACTAGTAGGACTGCCCTTGTTGCTAGTAGCGATGCCCTTGTTACATCTTGTTACTAGTGGGGCTGGATTTTCGATTTCAGCGATCCGGATTTCGATTTCGGATCAGGACACAATCCATCGGCAGTTGGAGTACTTGGCGGTGACGACCTTTGGTCTCTCGAAGCTTTGCCTCGCCGAGGCCGAGGGCACCGGAGCCACGAGTGATGAAATGGTGGGAGCCACGAGTAGTCTCGGTGGTCTTTCTCTGGACTCTTGCAGGGGTGTTCAACTGTTTATTCTGCTTGGATATTTGTGGATTCTGAGGTATTGTCCATGTTAAAGAGAGCAAACATGGGTCCGGCGGTCTAGGTGATGGTGAAGCGCTCGATCTGCGGCACTCAAAGGTCTAAGATTTTGTCCGGGCACTCCAAGGTCTTTCACGTGCCAAAACCTGACCTATCAACCCAACTGGCACAACTGGTGGCTTCTTGGAACCCTCAGATTCGCTTCTTGGAGCCGTTCCACCCACCCAGGTGAAGCAGGGCGAATCGAAGACCCTGCGGATGCAGCAGCGGACGCAGGCGAGCCCCAGCTGCGGCGGTCGCACCCGCGCACTTGGCGTTTTGCGGATGGCTGCGAGCCCAGAGGAGGAAACCCTTTGGAGAGGAAAGGACCTGAAGGATTTGGGGTGGTGGGGGGTCCTAGGTCACTCGGGTTCTAGGTTATTGGATGTTATTTGGATCGAATCCTCTCAATTCGATGAGTCCCCGAAATCACACTGCAGTCGAGAGGGACTTAGTGATTTGCAGTGGACTGGTGGGATTTGTTGCGCCCTTTGTCAGCTCCTTGCTGATAGACAAGCATGGTTGACATCCTGCCCCCCAATCTTTTTGGTGCTTATGGTAAGAACCCCATTTGGATTTGGATGGTGGCAATCCCATAACAAGAAGCAGATTGTAGGTCAAATTAAAAACCATCCAAAGCCCCAACCACCTTTGTGAACCGCAGCTTTTGACCGATCCCTACGCTCATTTCTCTCTCATTCTCAGCATCGACTGAACCCACAGACGTCCGATTCCCTCGTGCGGGCCCCCCACGTTTTGACCTGCACGCCGTGCAGGTTCTCATGCAAAGCGAGGCGCGTGCGACGTCGTCGACGTTGGCACAGCCCTCTTTTTCACCCGGAAACGCCAGCCTTTCGCCGGCGGTTCCCGCGAACGTTGCAGCCGTGGCCGAGCTGAAGTGGCCGAACGAGGGTGAAGAGGTCTTGGGGGCACGGTGCCCTCTTTGCAGCAATATGGCAGTGGACAGTATAGTCTTGCTTTTGACCCTGCCATCCACTTTGTGATTCGCTGACGTGGACAGGTCCGCTGATCCAGAAAAGCATGATGAAAAGCACGAAGCGACTGGAAGGGTTTCAGTGGCCCCCATGAATCGCGGGTGTCTTTGGTATAGCGGGTGTCGACCCCCCGAAGCAATGGGGTAGACTGGTCTGACCTTCCCGTCCTTCAGGGAGATCTTTCAGAAGGTTTTCCATGGTTTTCCCGGATTTTAATTCCACGGAGCCAAGAGTTGGAAGGGATGAGTTCTGACTGCTTGGAAGGGATGACATTTTGAGAGTGGACTGTCCCGGTTCTTCCGACCACGGTCCAGCAGCCATTCGGAAGATGTGACGGCTGGACAGTCTTCGGACATTTCTCATCATTGCTTTGCACATTTCTAGCACATCAGATTGCTCATTTTCCAAATCTGATTGCTCATTGTCCGAAGATTGTCTGCACGTGCCAATCATTGCTCCAACAGATTTCTAGCACATCTTCCAACAGATTTCGAGCGGACTGACCCTCCGCACAGGCATTTTTCATTCTTCCCGTTCGACTGTCCATCGGTCGATGAAACCGTGTCGATGAACACCGTCCGGGCAGAGTCCGCCTGCCGGCAGGCGCTGTGGCATTGGATCCTCCACAATGAGCCTCCACCGAACCTGGATACTTTGAGACCGCCACCGAAGAAGGCAATTTTGGAAAGCAAGAAAACGTTGGAAGCTGCTGACTCTAATGTGTGGGAGTGACTCGAGCAAGTGAGATCGAAAGGTACGGTTTCAGGTGAAGTTGAAATTGCAGCACGCTACAACGGCTACAACTACGGACAATCTGCAGAGCTTTGCAGCCTCTGAGTTGAACAGGATTGATATATTTTCTTCAGCATAGAGATCCCAGGAGGCCCCCCCTCCCCTGATTTTGCTGGGACGGTGTCAGCTAGTTGCTCACAAGTCCAGAACGCTGCGCGTTTCGATACGTTCAGCATTAATTCAGCATGGATCGACCTTCACAGTCTTCTATCCTTCAAAACCCAACTCCACAACAACCCAAACGCCTCACTCAAAAACGCCTGCTGTGCTTCAGGGTGCTGCTGAGGGCAACAACACAGATCCCGAGAAGGCTGAGATCATTGACAAGCAGAAACGGACCATGGATGACCACAAGAGGCGCGGGCGTTCGCTTCCCCCGATGCCGCCCGTTCGCCTTTACCGGGACCGGGAAAACGAGGTCCGCAGGTTCGGAGTGTTCGGCAGCGTTAGATGTTCTGTTCACGAGGCTTTGTTCATCCCAGGGTCCCATGATTGAAGTCTACGTACTATATACTACTTACTTTCATCTACTTTAATACTTACATCCACCGCAAACTCTGGCCCCTGGTTTGTAGACATTGCGCCTTCTTTTGGGAGCTCGCCACACACAGTGAGCACCGACGATGGAGCCTGCTGGAGCAAGCATTCAAGAAACACTTGGCATCCACAGATCTTGGAGTCCTCAACACCAGACCCATTGAAACACTGGGTCTGATGTTGGACCGAATCCAACTCCTGATTTGTTCAGTCTATTGTTTGTTTTTGAACAGGCAGCCTCAACTGCCGCGCGGTTCCGCCAGGAATCAGCTGGAGCGGAAGCTGGGCATGACCGCCTGACGGAGCAAAGTCTCAGCGGCACGGTCAGCGAATGGTGTGACACCCCGGCACACCGTGATTCTTGTTTTGGAGAGCCGGGCATCACCGGTCACCTAGCCGTCTTTGCAATGGCTTCCCGGCACAGAAAGTTGGGTGACGTCCCAAGCTTCGGGGTGTGACGTCACCGACGTTGCGGGAGAGTCAGCCTTCATCTTCTCTTGGCGCATTCACGCCCTGACGGACCCGTCCACCGTCCCATCCCTTCAGTCTCTTCGCTCCGAGTCTGACTCCGTCCGTTTCACCACGGAAAGACTCCGCGTTTGTGGCGTCCTGAGGTGCAAGACGCACCTGGGAAGTATGGTTGTGGGTTGCAAGATCAATACGCTTGGTGAACAACCAGTTCGGTCAAGTGTTAAAGGGAGCCAGAAATACCCACTGTTCCCAAGGCAGAGGAGATCTATAGGTAGTAGAGTTGAGCAAGTAGATGGCTGGCATATGATGCCTTAAATATACCTGTATTGGACCTGGACAAGCGTCCCAATTTTCGGTAAAAAGGTTCAACGTCCATGGTCTCATTTGCAGCCGGGAGAATAGGGCTTGATGATGGCTTGATGATTGTCAACATCCGCTCATGATAGACGTTTGCCAACCTCACCAATATTTGATCACCACATGGTTTTCGCCCATCGCCATAATCCTGAATGGGCATTGCGGACTGCGAGGTGTTTCTGTCGGCAGAAAAAACAATTGAGCTACGGAAACGATGCGCCAATGATTTCATTCTGATTTGGTGTTGCAGGAAAACGGACTCGTACTCTGGTCCACATTCATATTTGGATAGAGTCATTTATTCAGGCTGTTGTTATTCTTGTTGTTGTTGTTGTTGTTGCCCTTGACCCTTGTTTAGTAGGCGTGAACATGCTGAACTTGCTTGCTGCTTTGGTTGAAAGCACCAGGCCAGAGGTCTTTGGGACCCTTTTATTGAAGGTCTCCCACGCTTTTAGCCACTGGCAAGGTCTTTAATGGAGTTCTTGGCAAGTTCTTGGTTGTCAAAACCGGTGAATGGTTAGACATTGCCTGGCATGTCCCTGGCAAGATGTTCACAAGGCGATCTCATCCCTACCCAGCTTCTTTTTGGCTGAAGATGGTAGAGAAACAACAGCTGCATGCAGACAAATGCAACTCAAAAGGAGCTCAACGCACAGAGTCTATATCGGCTAACAAAAGCCACATGCGACGCCGGTAGTTGAAGGATGTGCATTCCACTGGACACGGAGGGTGAAGCTTGCAGGTCCAAGGCTAGGACTTGGACTTCGCATCATGATCTTTTGGGGCTACAAACCAATTCCCCTTCCAACCATTTACAGCACCTCAGACATTTCTCCCCCCCACAGGTTCAACAAGAAAAAGAGGCTCCAATTGGCCACCCCCCCATGAGCACTGCCTACTATGGCCGAGTTGTACCCCTGGCGCTGAGACGCTTTGTCCGGATCTCCGGCCAAGCTTCTGGCTCGCTTCACGTCTCGCGCGTGTCACACATCTTGTGTCTCTCACCGTAGGTGAGTAGACCGGTGGCCTAAAGGAGAACAGGTCAACTCTGGTGGTCGTTTAGGCCCAATTTTCAACCATCTTCATTGGGACACCTGTCACTAACCCTCCCAGTCACTAAAATATGTGTACGATTTGGCACCCGAACTTGGGGCCGTGCCATCCACCATGAAATCAGGGAGGTGTAAAAAAAATACATCAGCTCAACTCTCCAGGGACTCCGGACACCGGAGAAGCAATCGAGGTGAAACTGCCGTGCCGGCGTCATAGCCCCACCGGGCGTGCGGTGGGAGTTCCTTGGTGGCTACCAGCGGGGTGCTGGTCATTGATTTTTTTGGGTTCGGACAATGGATTGGCTCATGGATGGATCGGTGAAACATTTAGTACCAAAGAAGGCCCTTAACAATGACAGCCTCCAATTTGAATTATTTTGACATTGCGACGTTTTGGGGCTTGAGGCCCATGCTAAACATACAGGCCCATTTCATCCCATTTCTATCAGATATGGGCTTTACATGTCAGTGCATTTGTTTGTACTCACTTTGGCTATACTTATGCCTTGCAAGGGGCTTGCATCTTACTCCCATGTAATAGATACAGTGTGAGAAGAAATAGGGCCAGGGAAAGCCCCCCCTGCACTTGGGTTCGAATTTGTTGTTTGTCCTTCTTGCCAGTATTGATATAAGAGATTTCATGTTAAAAATGCTAATTAATTAAGACAACATGAGTTATGACCTTCGGCGGTCTTGCCAAGTGAAACGAGGCTTCCAACACCCATGCTTGTCCCCTGTTTCCCTGTTTGCGGAGGCCATATGTTTGTGCCGAAGTCTGCGGACAGTGTCTACCCGTACCCGACTCGACCAGTGTCCTCTGGTGGCTTTTAAGAAGTGGGTGGCCCTCAGAGGCTTCGGCCCATCCTGGATCCCTTCGGCACCCCATCAGGTGACCTCAACCCCATCAGGTGCTCATTTGTTGGTGGCTCGGAAATCAACATGCACATGGGGTGAGGAATCCCAATCTATCATCTAATGTCTTACAGGTTGAAACCACCCACCAACCTCTCAGATTAAAATAAATTAGATTATCATCTTCCGTCGAAACCACGGGCACAAAAGGGTTTGGTGCTGAGGATCTGATGCTTCCCGATGGCCTCCCCACAGGCCAAGCCGCACAGGGGGACCTGAGCGTGAATTGAGATCATTGAGGTCAAGTTAAGGAGTTTCTTGTGAGGATAACCAGTCAATGGCAGGAGGTGCCCTATGATATGCCATCCAGTTGTGATCCCCTATAGCTCTTTGTTTCTCGAATTTTCCGGGTGACTTGGAAGACGAGCGACGCACGGGTTGCGGGCGCACCGGGGATGACGGCAGTTGTTCCCCTGGCAGAAGCAATCTTTCTGTAGAGGCTGAAAACACAGGTCGTAGCGGATGAGCTGTTGAATTGATGTGAACCACATGAAAACACGTGAAAACATGTGAAACCATCGAAATTCTACGGCGTGAAAGGTCACGTTTTAAAGGTGGATTATTTCAATGCCACGCATGACCCTCATCAGCCAGCACAAACGAAGGACATCAATAATTTTGGAGGCACAGCTCAAGTGAAGTTCCACCCGGAACAGCTCTCCCCCTCTTGCAGGCGTGCACGTGGTCATGCTGATGACGCGCCGGAAGCACATCGAGCACGCGGATTCCTGGCTAGGCGAGTTTGGATGGGGGTGATGGGGTCCGGGCTTTCATGGAAGGAAACGAATTGGTGGTCCCTCACCACCCATGAATGAATGGTCCCCGATGGTCCCAATATATAGTGGTTCCTCGGTTTAATTGGTATTGGTTCCCTCCCGTAAGAAGCTCCATGGAACTCTCGACACTGCCGCCTATTAAATAGCTCTCCTCATTTAAGGATGGCTGCAAGCCAAAGGTAGCAAGGATCTCAAATCCTGCATTTCGGAGTGCACTCTTGAAAAAGGTTGAAATTGCTTTGCCTACCCGCTTACCCTTCCAGTTGCAGCCAAAACAGTTCATTTTGTTGTGAGATGACTGGGAATGGTGCAAACAAATCATTTATGTCTTTGAACGATCCAAACATGATTTTTCCCAACCTCTCTTGCATGTTTCTGTATCAGCAAGAGTGTGTCTCGCCTCATGCAGAGGTATAGTCAGTCGTCTGCTTACAGTAATTTATTAAAGAACACGGCTGCTTAAAGACATGGCGGAGCATCGCACCTCAGACAACATAACCATATGTAGGTTGACCTCCCCCCTTCTTCTTTTGAGGAATCTGTCCATGTTCGGCGGGAAACACCACCTTCGCGCAGGTGTGCGCAGCGCGTGCGAGCGGTTGCTGATGGAGCGACAGATGGCTTTGAAGGCGGGAAAGCGGAGAACGTCGAGGATGGCGGATGGGAGACAAACGTTTTGCCAGAGATCCAATGGAGCCGATTACAGAGTGAAATGGCAACAGGTGGTAACAAGTGATATTGGGCCATCACTGCAATTTAGTTTCCTGTTACCACTTTATTGATTGAGCCGAGTATGTAACACAAGTATACACAACGAATGTTTTAGTCGATTTGGCCGAACTCACTGCCCTAAGGCCGTGCAATCGAAGCTAGATTTTTAGGCGCACGAATTGTAGTGAAGTATCTACTGGTAGCTAGTCCAACATGTTACTGGTGTTTGGTCATCAGTTAGACCATCCCTCAAGTGATGCTGGCAGGGGGAGATGCAGATGTACCTTTGCTGCTTATTGCCGAGGCGGGGCAAGAGCATTCCCAGGTCTTCAGGAGTGTCTTTAGGTGGATTGGAGGGAACCAAGGATCCAGTGCATTGAAATTGCTAGCACCATCGCACCATCTGAGATTTCACAGTGGATACACCAAGAGAAGCGGGAATGGGTGTGGATTTCATTCTTGGATTGCACTGGAATTATCCATAATGACCATAACACCTCCATTCCAAAACAATCTAGAAAGCACATACACCAGGGCCGGGTGGTTAATGGACACCCCTTAACCTCTACAGCAAGGAGCTATAATTAGACACCCCAACTTGTTATTGTTGCGGCATTAGACATCCAGACATCCAGCCATGCTGCGCTGACCTTTCTTCCAATCTCACGAGCTCTTCAGCTGGTCCCAAGCCTTAATCTCCAGCCTCCGTCCTCCAGTGGCCATGCGGCGTATCATGCAGCGTTTCACACGGCGAAACTTTGTAAATCCTCCCCGACCGGAAAGACCGCTTTTAAGGGACGCGAGGGAAAACCCACCACTGGATCAGGGAAAACGACCAGTGGCGAGGTCAAAACCATGTCAAAACCTATTCTCATACCCAGATTCCCAGATTCAAAGCGAGCTAAAATTCTCTTCCTCATATCAGGCTCCTCCAGTGTGGCTGTTGCGTGGAGCAGGTTTTGGCCCTTGAGATGGTTCTGGCGCTATCGCATGTGCAGTTGGGCGCGGCTGCTGGAGGAGGAGGAGCAGACACAGGCGGCGGCGAAACGACGGGGAGGTGAAGATGACTGACTCCGTCGTTGTGGTGACGCCGTACTCGGTCGCACGGTGCTTTTAGGAAATGGCATGGTATGTTCCGTCGTTTCGAACGCCGCTTCCTTCCGTCCACTGCTTCCATCGAAGCAGACAATTGACTGAATGGGAGGCACTTTGTCCTGAATCTTTGGGTGTAATGTAATGCAGACTCTTGATGAATAATTCATAACATCCCCGTTATGAAGAGGTTTTACAATCATCCAAGTGGGGGGGTTAATAATCAAGAGTCCTTATATTATAGAGCGTAATCTTGTTCATGTCTCGTTCCCATACGTGATCTAGCCTGCTGGTCACATCCTCTCAGTAAACACACTCAGGTGCACATCCTCTCCTGCACCAAGTGGTCCAGCTTCTTCCAGAAGATGCCGGGGGACACTGAGTGATGTCTTTCTTCCAACGTCTCCCACTCTCAGAAGAGGAGCAATGACTGAGGGGGATCGTCTGGGATCGACTGAGGCAGATCCACAATGATGGGCGAGCGCACACCATGGTGGCTGGGAGCTCAGACGGAGACGGTGTGGATGAGCGACATGGCCTGGGGTCTTCCAGAGTGGTTCGTGGTCGAAAAAAGGGTCCAAAGGACCAAATGCCCGAAAGCGAGTTTGAAAGAAAGACAGGTCTCTAAAGAAAGAAATACCAAAAAAGGGTCTTATCCAACGAAGCAGAGTTCGGAACACCAAAGAAGGAAGAACCCCAACGACGGTGCCGCTGGCCGGAGTGGTCCTCCGCACCACCGGTCTCCTTTGCTGCTGGCCCTGCAGATTCACTGGTATCTCTCCCTTTGTGTATCATCATTTCATATATATATTTTCATATTTTGGTATTGACAGGGTCATTATCGTTCGTTTCCTTTGCGGTTGTGTCACTGGTGGGCCTTAACTTCATGCCACAGCTGATGGCTATGGTGGTAGCGCCGCTAGCCGTAGCCATCTTCCCACCGCTAGCCGGTGCCCCAAACTTCATGCGTTGCATAGAGCAAATTTGCACCCTGTTTTGGAGCACCTTACTGACGACCTTCTCTATCTTCTCTTACGAGTTCGTAGCTTTTTGGGTGTTTTTCAGGACCGCACGGGAACCTCGGACCGCACGGGGATCGCAACGATCCCCTGAGATACGCAACGATGGAGAGATTCTTTGGGCCTCGCCCTGAGACGGTCGGGCGGGGCTGAGCTGGATGTGGCGGGCTTTGGGCGTTGAGGTCCGTTGAGCTCAGCGGGCGGTCATCTCTTCCATTAACCTGGGAGGTAATGAAAGCCTGTTTGTGAGCCGTGTTGTGGGAGTTTGACAAGAAACCAGTTTTAAAGGGGCGACTTTCCAATGTAATATTATGATATATTTATAATGTATCACTATTAAATGAAATGTATTAATTTGTATGTCAAACATTTGGTTCTTCTCCTCTCCAAAATAACTAAACCCGTATCAACGTATATGTATATAACACATAGATTGGGGGATGTTAAAACCATCAGGGACACGCGCACGCGAATCCTTCCATGTTATATCTACAAACATAGTGATGACGATACTACTTGGCAATTTAATTTGAGATAGCTATTATGCAAAAAGTAAGGACCATTAAAGACCTGCTGTTTGTTTGGAGGATTTTGCTGCGCACCCTGTTGGAATCATAGGGTCTGTACATCTACATTTCTTCCGTCTACAGTGCCGGACCCGACCTCGCAGATGGACCAGGACGAGGGTTCAGAAGCAATGTGGATGACCTCTACAAGTGTTGCTTTGCGAAGCAGACGAGGGTTCTGAAACTTCAGCCAGTTGATTTGTCCGAAGTGAAGTGTTTATATCAGATGTGACGTGGTTGACCAAAGCGCTCAGAGGCGGATCTCACTTGGAAAGCCACATTTCATTTGTGGCGCTTGGCTTAATGTGCCACACTGTACCATCCTAGGTGGGCCACGACCGTTTCCAAGAACAGTTCCACGAGAGGGTCTTGAGCTCAGCTGGTCAAGACGTCCAAAAACATGGTGTTTTCTTCGTCTCAGATCATGCATCGAACGTTGCGGGGGTGGACGGTAGTCGCTAGGACTCCCATTTTGATTTGGTCGGAGCGAGTGCTAGAAGGTCCAAAGTACCTTCTGAGGAGGTGGGGTGATAGGATTCGCTGCACAGATTCAGGAGCCTTCAGAAGGTGTATTCTGATGTTCTCGGTGTGAACTACGCCTCGTCGACGACCCTGGCCGAATCCGAATCCAGTGGATCAAATCTGGAACAGTTCGATGCTTAGTCACTTCATGTCACTTAGCCACTGCAGTTGAAGCTACTAGGAACAAGATGGAACAAGGGCATCTCTACTAGTAACAAGGGCATTACTACTAGGAGTGAATAGCTATTAATATTAGTAGTAGACCGGTTCGGGTAGCTGGCTTCTGTACGGTTCTCGTTGATCAACTGCGTCAGCCAAAGAATAGGCTTTTTGGTCTTGTGTTTGACGTTGCCATCCAAGACCGGTTACAGCAGAGCCCAAACACTCTGTCTCATGGACAGACATGAATCGGTACAGCAGTGAACCTGACTATGAAGATGACAGAATCAAAAACTCTGGATCGGTGCTGAACGGAGGTAGTCGGGGTGCCCGAACGTCGCATCCACACCGGTAGTCGGGGCGAGCCACACCACCCTGGGCCTCCATGTGACAACCGGATCCCAACTTTCCACTCCTTCAGGCTGTGATGACCATGTGACCATATGTGACCCCCTGGAACTCGAACGATGAGACGACCAGCCACTCCCAACATCGTTTGGTGGTTTCCACCACCGACCTTTGGGTGGTTTCAACGATGGCCATTCAGCCACCCGACGTTGGATGCTCCAAAACCACGCCAAAACGCGACGCATCCGGCGAAACCTCCGTCCAGAGCGGTCGAAGAAAGCGGTCGACGGAGCGGTCGGCGGGGAAAACACGCCCCACGCGCCGGTGTTCTTTTGCTGAGGAAATGGTGAATGTGGTGAATGAAGAGTGCCAGTCGCGACCTGAAGAATGAACGACAAGCAAATTCCAAGTGCGAAGAAGCAGATATGGCCCGTCAAATATGAATCAAGGAACATAGCAGCATTCCATAGCTTTAGAACCTGAGGGAAAAGCAATTCCTTTGAAATGAAGGGCGAGTTATTTTTTTTCCCAGCCCTATCACAGCTTCTGAGGGTAGCAGCATTCGCGCGATACACTACCAAATAAAGAGCAACATCAATATCGACCGGGTCAATACACGGTAAAAAACCATAAAGGATACGTGGAGGTTCGGCAAACAAGCTTCCTCCAAGCCTCACGACATGCCTCATGTTTCTTTTAGACCATGGGTTGAGAGGATAATGGAAGGTATGGTTCCCATGTTTAGATAAGGACGGGAGTATGAGCCGCGAACAAGTACCAGCCATCGTTCGTCCACTTAGGGTCCAGTCGTTATGTGTCATTCTTGAGCTCAAGCTGGATGTAGCTGAGACTAGGTTCAATCTATCAGCTCAGACTTATGGACCATTCAGGTGATAACCCAGATGCTGGCCCATCCGAACTCTTTATGGACCATCCAGAGAGTCAGGCCACCAGGCCACGCGCTCATTTTTTTTTCGATGCGACCGCAGGAGGTGGCCCTTTTTCTCCATCGGATTAACCAAAAGAAGCTGGGAGAGGCGAGTCTTTTGGACGTTTTGGACCCTTTTTTCAGGTCAGGAAGCCAAAACTCGAAGCTGAAGAGCTTGGCTTCGTCACCTTGAGAAAGTGGTGTGAGGAGATTCTGAACCTTTCTCCCTAAGATTCCCTACCCTTCCGATGGCTTGCCTTTCTTGGAGGCTCAGTTGGGATGTCACTGGAGCCATCCCAGGTCACGCGAAGACGCCAAGCTGCTGGAAGGGGGCGTCACTGGAGCCATCGAAGCATCCGAGGAGTTGACTGTCGCGGCAGGTGTGACGGTCTGGCGTTCGCCGATGTGACCATATTGGGAATGCCAGTGGTGAGGGTCCTCCCTTCATTCCACCAGCGCGGGAGCCAGAGCACCCTGTGAACGGACTGGGAAGTTACTTCAAGGCCCCCTTGGATGGATTGTGCGTGTCCATGGATCCTGGGGATCCTGGTCGTTTGCACTGGTATACCGTCCTGATCGAACGGATTTGATGACATTCTCACAGGCCAGCGGGGGGAAGCCACCTTTCACGAGGGGTTGAACATCACAAGATGGAACGACTCCACCATCGACCTTGGAACGGGAAAAAGAACGAGACCCTTTTCCCGAAACGGCCGGCGTGGCCAAATCCAGCTCGTCACCGGGCCGTTGCCGCCGCGGCGTCGGAGACGGAGACGGAGTCGTCGCGTCGTCTTTCTCCGCCGTCGCGGCAGGAGACGGTCGAGTCGATGCGGGTCAAAAGGGAGCGGATCGTGATTGGGTGACGGATCTGCTGCACCTCGATGGCAACAACAGATGCATAGCGGGTTCGACAGGTTCGACCCTAACTACACACTTTTTACCTTTGAGGGTCAATGGCTGATTTTGAATTGGGGCTGACGGACGCAGACCGCAGGACTCATTGCGTGACAGAACCGACCCATCGAATGACGGAGAGTGACTCTATTAAGTCACCACAAAGTTCCACGAGCCAAAAAAACAGGACCCGCTCGTTTGTGGGGCCAAAAAATGAATTCCAGGTCCCGCATGCAAGCGGTCCTGCTGTTTGAAAGTCTGGACCGGGATTAACTTGTGGCCGCCAAGTCCCCGTCCGTTCACCAGTTACAATGTGAACCGCTACTTGTGTGTGATTCGCTAGTGAAGACGCAGTGGAACTTTCGTATACCTTCGTCATTTATGTGTGGACTTGATGACTATATGTGTACTATTTCCACCAAAGACTACATACTGCATCATATTGCACCACTGAAATAGGAAATTCCTTTTCGTGTCACCAAAGGACCATTCTTTCAGTGGACTTCCATGGTATATATTTGCTGTGCCGTGATGAGGACAAAACACACCGTTCGCTCGCGTACCGATGCGAAGGGCGATCGAACGACTTTTCCATGGGTTCATGGTTCATCCGTTTTTCTGATTCTTATCGATTCCTTGTAAGCAGTTGTATGACAAGCTGCTGGGGTCAATCGCCAATCTGCTGGTGTTAGTGCTACATTTTTTTTTGGCCGCATCCAGCCGTTTTGCCGTGAAGCCAAGCGGTTTTGGACAGTGCTCACCCGTCGATTGGACAGTCTCAAGTGATTTGTGATGATCGATAGGAATGTCCCCACCCTTTGTCCTGCGTTCAACCCACTTTTTTTGGGAGGCTTCACAAAAATGCTGCTTTGACTAGTATGGATGACTATATATATAGCAAAAATACCAGTGCTTTCAGCACTAGCTAGTTGTCAATATCCACAGCAAAAAGAACACTGTTTGTCATCAAACCCGCTCTGTCTCTTCAGTGTATAGAACAGCAACTTGTTTTGCCCATCGTTTGCCAATTGGTGGTCGCGTGCAAGCATGCTCAGGGGCCAGAGGAGTAGGATCCAAACATCATCTGATCTGTAGTGTTCGTCAAACCTACATCACCAGGTATAGACTTGTAAAATCTGGGGGGATTATAATTGTTACATGTCGTCCTTTTTCTTTCTTCGCGCCAAATTCACAGCCGCGACCTCGAACTCACGAGATCAAGTCTGGCCATCCATGCGATGCTCGCGCGGATCCCGCTCGACTCGCCGGGCAGATCCGGTCGCTGCGCGCCGAGCTGGCCGCGCTCGCGCGGACGGTCCGCGCGGACGGAAGGGACGCTGAGCAGATGGAGACCACAGAGGTCTGACCAAAGAGCCTGGAAGTGATTCAGATTTGGTGGAGGTCTGACCAAAAGAGTGCTCAGCGAAGCCTAGATAGACAGTGGCCAGTGAAAAGAGTAGAAACTGTGGCATGAAGCCACTAGCGAACTGAACTGGTTTGGTTGAGTTCATGTTGAACTGCTTTAAGGATCTTTAAGGATTTTAAGTGAGTGTACCACTTTGGCTCAAATTCATTTGCTACTCTTTCACCTTGCTGGTGGATTGTGTGACAAATTCTTCAGTGATTGAAAGCTAGATATGAATCTGCGCTCACCCGTCAGTCATTTAGAGTTTCCTCCACGGTCTAACCACGCCACGTACGGTCGATCGGCCTCGAGGGGTCCTGAAGTGAAGAAACTGTATCTGCACGGAGTTCGGGTGGTTTATGGACGTTCCATCCAATAACCACCCTTTCCGGTGCTGGGTCTTGCCAACTTAATTAAGTTCAAGCAGGTTCAATAATGCAAGAGAGAGATAAGCATCGGAGCACCGAAGACATTCCCCGTCCCCTTGTACTTAGTTTTAGATTGCATTTGTAAGCTGTCTACTCCGTGACGTGACATATGATTTCTGTCCTCAATTGTTGTCAATTGGGTGGCTTGGCATTTTTCGAGCTATGTCTCATG
The DNA here is from genome assembly GCA_963970005.1 of Durusdinium trenchii. Lineage (NCBI taxonomy): Eukaryota > Dinophyceae > Suessiales > Symbiodiniaceae > Durusdinium > Durusdinium trenchii. The sequence continues at coordinate 617,961 of CAXAMN010022450.1, read as the reverse complement.
TGCTCCGAGAAAGGCGCCGGTTTGCGACTCAGGACTCTTTTTGGCCGTTCTCGTTGCCCTGCCACGATCGCGTGCCAAGCTCTACACACGGCGCCCAGAGCTGCGGAGCACGGTCGCTGCAGTTGCGGAGGTCGTGGAAGTTGCGGAAGATTCCACGGTGGAGGAGGAGCCGTGGCTTCAGAGCTATTTGAAGCCGCTTGGATGAAAGGGATGAGTGTGAGTGATTTAGGATATTTGTAGCCTTCCAAACTCCTCAAAAGGAAGAGGTACAAAATCCCAGTGTTGATCCGTAGATTCCGTGCCAAGGCAGGCAAATTCCAAGCCACCGGCTGAAATCCGGCAGCTCTTTCTTGAGGCGGTGAGGCGCGGCTGTGACATTTTGGTCGGTCCAGTCAGTTGACACATCCCAAAGTAGAAACGTTATGAAGAGTAAATCGATCGCTTCAGGCCACTGGCCAGCTTTTCGTCATTTACTCACTCATGAGGCCATTTATAAGAATTATAAGATCTATAGCCGTCTATAGGACAATTGCGAACTAACATACTTCTTGAACCTTTGGGATGCAAAAGAGGCCATTGCCCTGGAGAACCCAGATCTCTGGGGGGTTGAAGCTTTGCTCAGACTTGATGGAAAGGCAAAAACAAAAGGTTCGCAATGGTTCCAAGCATGAAAGCCAATCAGTGGCTCCTATAGAGGCTTAGACAACTCACCGGCTACGTTTTGGTGAGACGGGCACCGATGCTGCAACCAAAACCACCCTCCCGGATGGTGAGACCGTCGCTGGAAATCCTTTTCTCGAACGTCCGCTCGAGGGAGCGGGGCTTGGAGCTGTATGATGCACAGCGCGAAGCGATCGAGCAGATCTTTGACGATGTCCACGTGGTGTTGAACACTCCAACAGGTGGGAGATCTTTAGCTTTGGCGTCCCAGCGATCCGCATGGTGTCAGCGTCGTTTACCTGGGACTCAGTCATCCCAGGCGCGGCACCGTTCGCCGCTCGTCAGGGAGCGGTAAGTCGCTGGTGGCCATGGCCATGCTCTTCCGCGCCGTAGCCGAAGAAGCACGGGCCTACTACACCTGCCCAGTCAAGGCGGGGCCGAATGGAAGTCCAAAAGGACAACCTAAGGAGTCAACCCCCAAGAGGTCACTCTCCAGGTTTAGATGGATTTGGGTATAATCTTGCTTTTGATAATAGTTACATTCTCGAGCACCCGAGTGGACCGCCAGTCGTGTATGTGGTATATTTAATATTTGGGTTCCACCCTTGATTGGTGATCTCTGGCGTCTCGGGGTGATCCCCTTAGCTTCAGCCCTTGGAACCGGTGGAAAAAGCCGCTGCTTCCCGCCACACGGAGGGAGGGAGAGGGAGAGGGAGAACCCTCTGTTCTCCGTCCGATGTGTTGGGTCCGCACGAGGGCGATCCAGGAGTTATATCGGTTATATAGAGGTTTAGAAGAATTTAGAAGCCATGTTCAGCGGCTTCTGGCCATTTTTCATACTTTGCTGTGAACAAATACAAAAAAACTCTCTGGGACGTCCCAGGGCTGCAAAACGGCCACACCGCGGACCGCAGGCCTTGGTGAGCGAGAAGTTCTTCGCGCTTTGCAGGGACTTTGGCTCGGAGCTCATCGGCTTCTTGAAGCAGCAAGTTAAGCTCATCTTGAGTGGGAGGGCGGTTTGTAGGTCAGAGCGGTCTTCGACCCACTGGCTGCCATCCACTTCCATCTGCTCAAAGTCTGATGCAGCATTGGGGTTGGGATTTGGAACATTGGCCCCCGTCCCCTTTTTTTTCCCTCGGTCCCTGGTCACCGATACTGAAGAAGAAGAGTGCCGCGAAGCTTTGTGGTGAATTTGCAGATGCACTCCCTGGAAGCGTCATCTATGTGGAACATCGGGTCCCTTGGAAGGCCCTTTTCCTCTACACACACGGGGTGAACTCACTCTACTTCCATGTTAGTTCCAGGGAGTGTAGTTCGTTTCACTGGACGCCAGACAGAGGATCCGCGAACATCAGTATGGGTGTGTATTAGAATACCGATACCTCCAAAAGACCCCTGGAAGAAGGGAGATAGGCCAAATGGTGCGGAGTCAGCCTGAGACAAGGCATAACAGGTAGAGCGAGTCGGAGGTGTTGACAGAGCAGACACAGCATCGGCATCGCCTTCTGAGAGAACCTAGACGCATGTCGACAAAGCCAACCCAGCAATGCGAGAGACTGCGAGAGTGATTTCAGGTACACGTCTTTTCGCGGCACTGCAACAAACACTTCCACTTGAAGACAGCGTTCCAACTTGTCAACGACAGCGTAGACCAGGTGACGAGACGAAGGGCCCAAGAAGTCCGGCCACCCATCCATCCGCACACTGTGGAGACTGAACGAACGAAAGGGCACCGAAAAACGAGTTATGAGTTATCAGCATCCAAACAAACAAGCTCTCCAGCGCGCTCCAACCAAAACCACCCAAACACCCACGCAGTCATTCGGAACGGCCGTGGACTGCGCATCCTTTCGAACTTGCACGATTGAGCCTGCGAACACCGATCCACGCTAGCGACCACTGGGCTCCGTGTCCCTGTTGAGCAGGCTTGCTCGGCAAAAGAGCGCGCAGGAAAGTGCAAGGAGTTCCGTTGTTTTTGTAAACATCTTAGAGACCATCTACCAAGAGGCAAGTTCGTTTCTTTTTTCTCGTGAAACCCTCATCAAAAACGACCTCTTGGGGTGTCAGTACCCTCTACTCTGAAACCTTCTGAAACATCCTCAAACTACCAGCACCACCCAAAGGTTGGCTTATAGACCCCCTGAAGATGCATGTTCCATTTAACCACCTTTTGGCCGAGGAATGGCTACCGGGGACGTGAGCATCAACTCTCAGGTGCCAAGGGCGTGCGTGGGGCGCTTGGGTGTGTGGCGGTTCCTTGCGTTCGCGTGGCATGGAAGGTGGTGTGCCTTTCCCTGCAAGAAGCATGGAAGTGGAAGAAAGGGCCATCCACTTCCATGTCCACTCTGGAGAAATAGGATGGTTGAAACCAGATCTCTTTTTGGACACGGCTGCGGATTCCTTGGGAGTGTCATGGAGTGTCTATCATCTTCTATGAGGTTGCTTCAAGTGGACGACAGGTTTGCATGCACAGCGCCGCCTGACAGGCCCAAATGTGATCATTTCATGCAGATGTGGCCATTTTGGAGAGTGTTCCCCACCAAAAACCTGAGACATGTCCGTGTGGAGCATAGAACCACTTCAGCCATACGGACGCGGGTTGTTCCTGGTCGGACCTGGTCGGAGCGGCGAGGTTGTTCCTGGTTTCGTCGCATCTCTTGGTTCCGGCGTGACCCGGTGGGCTTCACGGGTGGTTTCTGAGGGTGTTGCGGGGGGAGATGAAGCGAAGAATTTCACGAAAGGCTGAGATCGTGGGCTTCTCCCACCCATTCCATTTGTCCGGATCGGCTTCTCCGACCGCCGACACGGCGCCATGGGGCGATGGAGGAGCGAACGGGGTTCAGCCAGCACCAGCGGTCGCGAGTTTCCCCACGCGTTTCCGGGCGAAACCGAACACAGCGGTTTCGGAGCGAATGTGAGGCCTCCATCATTTGCTGCACTGCAGAAGTCTTGGCCAACGTGGCCCTGCGTGGAGCCAACCATGACCTTCAGTATGCGGCACGGCGGCATCGCGTCACTGAGCACTGGGCATCCGATATCCGAAAACTGGGGGTGGCAGATGAACACACTGAAGCAGCAAGAGTGAGCCCTTCTTCATGAAAGAAAGGCCGGAATGTTGCAAGCCAAAACTGCACATCAACAATGGATAATAATGAACCTGTATTGGCACATATTGGCACCACTTCAGGTACCTGGAATTGACTAAGAAAAGCCGCGCACGGAAAGCCACGCACGTAACTTCCGGTGGCCTCCGTCACCCGCCTCACCGCCTGATGAGGCGGTCATGGATGAATTCCACTTCTTCGCGGACAAAGGACGGCGACCACGGTGGCGCCGAGGTTTCTGTTCAAGACCATGAGTGCACGATGGCGTGAAGACATGCATGGAAATGACGAGAGTACTGGGTCCGGGTATGGAATATTATGGATTATGATTCTTTGAGGGTCGTTTTTGGGCTTCAGTTTGTGAGCACTGATGGAGCAGGATCTTCAAGTCGATGTTTAGATCAAGCAACCCAGGATTCACCCCGATTCATCCCATTTAGAGAAGAGACTTCCCAAATTCAAAGCAATCCAATACGTTCTTATTTTTGCAGTGGTTCCTGCATGTCCTCATCAGTTTCCAAAGACTTGCAACACATAACGCCCTTATTTGGCATCGTCCACTCGATCCTTTTTGAGGTTCCTGACTGTCTCATTCGTTGTGACTGTCAGGCCGTGGATATGCATGGGAAGTGCCCCTCTTCCGCCTTCCACAGGCGACCCCTTCTGAAGCTCCACTCCACCATGTTTCACCGTGTTTGTTCGCCTACAGTTGAACCAAGAGTAACAAATGACGCACCAGTGTGGTCGTTGGAAACCGAAAGAGACAGAAAGAGAACGGGAGAACGGCTGGTCGCGCACTGGTCAAATCTTCACCTCCCAAGCTGCTGGGCGCGTGCTTTGAAAAAGTTGAAAGGCCCCAGAAGTTGTGGTGTTCAGTCTTTGTGGGGAAGATCCAAAGATTAAAAAAAAAAAGAAAAATAGAAATAGAGAGAAACACACATGGAAAGCACCTCCGAAATCGTTCTGATCCTTCGTTTCGAGCTTTTTGATGCATTTTTGATGCTTTGAACGAATGACTTTTGGGACCCCGACCCAATCTTCTGCTTCATTCCGGGCGGCAAGGCGACGGGAGAGGTACCTGTGCCTGATGGTAGTGAGATAGTCAACAAAACGCATGGTAATTACAGATGGTCAACGAGCGCATCTTGTAGTTGAAGGTATAGATTCCAGGTAGATCTGTGGGTAGAAACGAGTAATTATATTATCATGGAGTTGCTGCAGGTGTCTTTTGACATCACTACGCGAGGTGTCCCCGCGGGCGCCTGGTGCAGGTGACGTTCCTGTTGATGTCCGCCACCATGGGCCGCAACGAGGCCTTGAACGCCAACCTCGAGCGCTTCACAGGGAGAGAGGTGTCGGTGGTGACGTCGACTGAACGGCCGGTACCCTTGGAGTCTCATCTGCGGTCGGAGTCGAAAGGCGGTTTCGTGTGAAACGAGGGCAGCCTTGGAGGGTGGCAGCCTTGGAGGGTGGAGCCGTTTTCGAGTTTTCGAGCTTCACGTGGTTAAATAAACGTAAGCTGAACAGAGCCTCCATTTTGCCATGCAAACTGGAATTCTTCCACTGTGCTCCCCACGAACTGATCGGTTCAAGGAAGAGTAGTATATTGATTGTTCTTCAATCTTTGGGGGTTTTGTGAGGCTTCTGGTCGACGGGTTAAGCTGGGCGGGTCAGGTGTTCTTCCGGTTGCGTTGGACGAGTCTTCAGAGATCTGCCTGAAAGCCCTGGCAAGGTGGGCTAACAGATCTACAGAAGGATTCGGCATATTTTATGATGTATAGTATACACTCCCCTTTCAAAGACCAAGGGTTTCTTTGAAGATTGAAGATGTTATTCCATCATTGGACATTTGCTAAGACGGTTTGTTCTGTGCTCACTCGACCCATTCCGATGGTTCCTCACCCATCGAGGATTGGTCGTACCTCTTCAAGAACGTCCGAGAGGCGATGGTTGGGGCACGGCCGCACCGAGGAACCGGGTGGAGCCAGGCGCAGGTCCTGCTCCCGGCTCCGGGTGCAGCTCCCCAAAAGCTACTATAAGTAGGTCGTCAGGTCCGTGAAACACCACAAAGACATGGAGTCCGCGTGCCTTTTTCTCTAAAATTCGTCGACATGGAACTCATCGAACTCCAAGGGATCTCCCGCACAGGTTCCCAAACTTTGAAGGTGCATGGCATACTGCGAATGGATCACGCACATGTCCTCTCATGTGAACTTCACTTGAGGCAAGCGGCATACCAATGTCTTTTTGTCTCTGTTCAATCCCCAAATAACAAAGACACCCATATACACTCATACCTGGACCTTCAAGGGGTGTCCAATGGAGGTCCCTTAGTAGTGTAGGGGCTTCCAGCCAGGTGACCCCTTTGAAGGTGCTGGTAGTTTGTTAACATGTTATAACCATTGTCTCCTGGTTCTGAGCCCTTGGGCCCAATTGCAGGCGATCTTTGAGTTGGTGGCCGATGGCCGCGCGCCGATCTATGTGGTGAGCTTCACACAGGATGCGGCTGCCACGTTGGCGCAATCGTTGATCACAAAGGACCGGGATCCAACACCTTGGTGCATGAAGAGCGGCGAAGTGGGGGTGCGGGTTGAATTTCGTTGATTTTGGGTGTAGAGCCTCCAGCACACCGCTTTGTTGGGATCTTTGGTGGTGTTCAACATCGAATGAGCGGTGGATGCCGGTACTTTTCCGATGTTTTTGGGTTCAGAACCGTTTAGATCCGCCAATTCCTTGCATGGAAAGCTTCCAACTCTTTCAAAGATCAGAAGCTTCAGGGGAGCCTCGCCGATCCGAGGCTTCGCTTCTAGACGAGCTCGGTGGAAGTCGCCCATCCGATCCGTCCTGGTCACTGGATCGAGCGATTCAGGTTTCCAGCACTCCTGGGGGACCGATCGGCACCCACCCGCCGAACCGAGGTCCACGGAGGTCGTTCGGAGGTCGTTGGAGTCTATCGGGGTGCATCACACCAAGGCCGTCGTCGACCTGGCGCCGTGCCAGGAGTTGGCACCATCGGAGGAGCAGAAGCACACCTTGTCCGAGGCCGACCGATGATCGGAGAGCCGGTGCACCGGGTCGGGTCGACGGTTTAGTCACCAGAGGTGAACTAAGAATCATTATGTTTTTGATGTTTCAAAAGAAGTACCTTGAAAAAATTCAATCAGGTCATTTTGAGGTGGAAGCTAGTCTAGCTAGACAGATTTTCTCGGCATCCTTGAGATTTGGCCTCCCCCCCAAATAATGAACATGTATAACATAAATGACAAGTCTAAAGCCTTGTACGGACAATGAATTTTGTGTGTACATATTGATTGTTATATAGTTATAGTCAATCACATCATACTGCATGCATTTTTCTGCAGTCTCCCGCATGCACAGTATTGCATAGTAGCAGTATGATAGTGATATTAAGTGATGTCGAGCTCTGAATCACTGGAGGAGGAAACCCTGATGGGTTTTCCAGCCAATTCTTCGGCCAAGAATCTTTCACAGACTTGTTTTACAGTTTGGCAGTTTTAGGTGGTGAAACCCTTGCATAACCCTTCAAACTTTCTTCCACTGGAAGGACAGCGGCGTAGCCAGGAGTTCCAGTTCTTGGGGCGGTTTACCCATCACACGTCGGATAAACGTTTCTTTTTGTGGAGATTGGAATCGCACGTCGTGCCGGTCCAAAATCATCACCCATAGAGCGCTAAGACCTTCACACAGCAGTGGTTGGGGCTTCCATGAATCTATCAGAAGAGCTTGTTTTACTCTTACAAGCCTTTTCACATCTTCTCACCATGTGAACCCGGCACATTTGCAAACAACGATGCTTTCACCCGGACAGATTGAGCAGCTCAATCAAAAAGGCAGCGACCACGTGGTCGCTCCCCGAAGACCTGTGGCTGGAGGCCATGAAGTCCACGGACTTCGACACCCCCTACGGCCCCAGACGCTTGGAGAACGCTGGGGACGGGACGGGGGCTCGGTGATCCACTCTTTGTGGTGCAAAGGGGGGGGGTTTGGTTTCAGCACCCAAACTCAATTTAAGATCTTCTCCAAATTCAACTTGGTTCAAATCATTCAAACATGGCAGACACTACCCTCCAAGTATATATATATATACAGGTGTTTGGCCACTAGTTATGGTTTCGTTTGTTGAAAAAGTCAAGTAATATTCCAGGGATGAGAGCTCGAACAGCTAGACTTCAACACATGTCAACGACCTCCAAATTCCAAGGTGAAACAGCACATAACAGCCCAGGACCATGCCAAACGTTTTCGGATCATCAATTTCTGAGTTGAAGCCACCTTACATCATTCCCACCTTCCTTCCTTCCACGCTCACCGTGGTGCACGACGGACCACCGATGTTGGAAGTTCCTGCACAGTCCATTCCCGGTTCTTCCGCCCAGTCCCACGAGGAGGGGTTCCCTCCCCCTGTCCCTCCAAGGTCTCCGAGCGCTTCTGCTGAATGGCATTGGTCTGCATCATGCAGGTGTTTGCGCCGTTGATGGAGAAGTTTCACCGGTGGAACACGGGGAGGTACTAATCTTCATTACCAGAAGGGGTATTTCACCTCTTACTTGCATGTCATTGTCATTGTTCAGATGATGTTGGGCACAACAACCAGCGTCAACCTGTTCTTCAGTGGAAGCAGGACCCTCAGACACCACTCCAATTGGCGACGGTGGTTTCACGGGTCCGTGTTGGCCATCGGTTTGACTGTGAGGTTTGATTCCAAAGTATCGGCTGCTGGTGGAACAGACGCACGGCGAAAGGAGAGGACCGGACGGTTTGCCAGGTAGGCGGCTGTTTTTTTCGGCGGCTTGCAAGGGCCGGGAGAAGACCTTCCTTTCTCATCCTTTCCTTTGAAAAGAAGCTATTTGAGGAAACAGGTCAAACCATGCAAGTTGCAGATGGACAAGCAACCATGATCTATTTCTTTATTTCATGATGGATCCATGCCAGTTGCAGGTCCATCATATGATTCATCATCACACATGGTTTGATCATGTTTGATATACCTGGAGACAGGGTCCCCCACTGTAAAGTGGAGTATGGATGAGTGATTGGTGATTGGAAGCACGATTGGATATTGTATTTCTATCCTCATTTCACCTGGCAGAACCCCTTTCTTTCCATCCTCCCTCCCCACTCAAAAGGACGATGCTATGCCCCAAAAGGATCGATTCGCAGTGCAAGCTTGCTGCAATACTCCTGGATGGCCGGGGCCAATGCTTGGCCACCTGGGCTATTGACCATTGGGCTTTCGTTAACCTTCATTTTCCACGGAAGTCAGTACTGTATCCTTGAGGAATATGAGGAGTTTGGTACCCATAGCATCCCATCGCCACAGCTCCACCTATTTGACCCTCCATGTCGATGACAGTGTGCACGTCGCTCAGGATGGCACAGTCAGGACTGTTGACGTGCATTTGTGGGACTGACACCTTGGGTGTGGGGGTGAACGTGCCCATTCGTAGCGTGCTCTTCACGCAGCTCTGCAAGTACAATGGGGAAAGTACCGTCTCTTTGAGTCGGAACTCAGCGCTGTTCGAACGTTCCGCTCGGTGTTTTGAGTTCGGAGGGCGGTGCAGAACCAAACGACATGGGACGAACCAAACGACATGGAACTGCTGGCAAGCCTTTTTTGGGCTTTTTGTGCTTAAAGACTCTACTATCCAAAGAATGTTTCCAATGGTTACTAGTCTTTTTTTTGTGACTGGGAGCCTGCCAAAGACTTTTGATGTGAACTCCTTTGAATCGCATTTCAGTGGCTTCAAAGAGGATGGTTTCGGCTCGTTTGGGATTGTTTGAAAATCTTTCGATCAGTCTTTCGAACATTTCTTTTGCCTCTGCGAGAGTTGACGGCGGGAGGTTCGGCGGCCCGTTGAACGTGGCCCGTTCAACCAAGGCTTTGCTCTCTGCTCGTGACTTCCATCAAATCGCCGGCCGCGCGGGACGCAAGGGCTTCGATGAAGCGGGCAGTGTGGTGGCCGTGGCACCAGCACATGAGGTCTACAATCAGAAGCATGGCTTGATTGAGTGCCAACCTGTGCCAGGTGATAAACAGCAGGTTCGGCTGTTTCAAGGTGCTCTTGTTGAAAGACGATCAAACGCGAGCAGTGCCTTTCTACCTGCCAAAACAGGTGAGTCGTCCTGCCGCAGAGGATGGGTGGATTTCCATAGCTTTGATGACCCAAGAGACGTGAGGAGTGCAGGGAAATGCCCCGAATCCTTCCTTTTCACCGCCCCCTTTGGCTGAAAGGAGTCCTTATAAGTTGGTGATGAACTCTGGGGTGATTGGGGTACTGCAGAGAGCAAGTTGTCCGATAGGTGATAAGATTGCATAGAAGAAGGTTTATGGAAATACCAATATATAATATAGATGGCGGGGAGAAGGAGGTGTATTATTGTCATGCATCATTCTTCTGCAAAAATTGGATGCAACTGCAGCATGTCGTTTGTTTGGAGGACTCATCTCGCCGCTGTCGGACATCACTCATTCTCCATTTTAGGTTGCAAAGCTGTTCACAAGTAGGAGCAAGGATGCTATTAGGGGCTCCTGGCATCGCTACTAGGACCAGGAAGCTACGAACAGGGCTCCTGGCCGTAGAACTAGGAGCAAGGAAGCTACGAACCGAGCAAGAATCGTCTACCGTCCACGAAAAACCACTCCGGGACCCGCGGGGTCGTCCGAACGACCGAGGAAGCTGAAAGAGGAGATCAAGGAGATCCGCCGACGCGGCCGCCGACGCAGACGACGACGTGAGACGGCACCACGAGAGACGGTGACTCTGTGAGGGCTGCGGGATGACCGTATTTGTTAAACAGATGGATGGGATTGGATGGGATTGGTATCCCAAGTCATCCCAGGTTGACAAGTGCTGGAAGTTGCAAGAGGTTGCTATAGTGACTATGGTTTGGACATGTTTGGAATATGAGGGCATGTCGAATCGGAAGGGCTTAGTAGGAATCCATTTTGGATCCTGGGGGAAGATAGGAAGACGGCCATCATCTAATCATCTGACATCGGCTCTCATTTGGATAGGTGGTTCGGCTCTCGGCCCTTCTGACATGCACTCGGCCCCTGTCACCGGGATTTGTTGTATTTTTTTTCCTTAGTGATTTGTTTTGTTTAGTTTTCCTGCGTCACCTTTGATCCAGAACATGCTTCGTTCGTCCTGTATAACGATAAAGGGTCACACACACAAACATGTGCGGTTCGGCATGCTCCGGATTTGTGCCAGCTGCTTCACCTGTTGAACTTGCGTTCAACTAGGGTCCGTGACAGGGCACATCACCAAAGGTGAGAAAGTGATAAGAATTGCAAAATCGATGCTCCCCAGGAGAAGGGAAAAGCTGTAGGATCCGCCACCACCTTCTGAGAAACAAGGAAGGGCCACTACCGTCACCAGCCGACCTTCTCAGACTGTGACAGTGGATCCTTAGGGAATGTAGCAAAACCGGAACAGGTTGCTTAGGAAATCTTCTTTTCAAGGGGCTGCAGATAGTTCCCACCCAATGTTAGGGGTGATTTGAAGCCGACTTTTGAACAACAACAACAACAAATCATCGCAGAATGCCTCCACGAATACCAGCTGAGCCAGTAGCTGAGTATGAATCGAAAGTGTCTCCAAATGAGGAGATTGAACCTTTCGGTACTCTGATAGGCACGCCAGGTACCTTGGTTTCCTACCCTACTCATCTGGACCGCCTTGGAGAACCCCCCCGCTGCTACTGGGTGACTTTGCAAACTCGCCTTCTTCCTACTGGCCTTTCAGATTGCAAGCATCCAGCAACAAGCGGGGTACCATGTATCCACAAAAACTACCAAGAGTGGTTGAGAGACCTTGTGGGACACCACTGGCACATTAACGGTACATAAATAAAGATAAATATATAGATATATATGTGATGGGCGAACTACGGCTGTTCAACCTCCACTCAGCGGATGGCGGTCCTGACGGTCGTCACGGACTCCAAGCCGCCAGGAGAAGCCCAAGCAAAAGGCCAGCATCTGGCGACGTGCTCGAACACCTGGACCCAACTTCGTTCGTTGGACGCAGAAGACGTTTGAAGAGCTCACTGAGAGCAGCCCTGCTGCTCTGGAGTCGCAGTTCCAGTTGAGTCAAGGCGGGCGAGAACTCCATGTGCAAGTTGTTGTCTCGGCAGGTTGTCGGCAGAGGCCATTTTACTTTGGTTTGTAGGCAGTTGTTGTTGTTTTTTTGGAGGATTGCCAATTTAGAACCAGCGACCGGAACATCATACTGTTGTCCAATTTGGAGTGAGCACTCGATGTGGCGGTTTTCTCAATTAAGATTCAGATGAGCTCGATGAGCACGATGAGGTCTTGAGAAAACGTGTCCCGTGCTCAGCGTGTTCAAGCGTAGATGGCTTCAAACCATGGCTTTGTAATCTCTCATCCATTACAGGCCACCAAAGACCTTGTACAGTGAACCCCAACCTATGTGCCATGTGCCAATCTTCTAAAACCATGGGATAGGACATCATCATTGACATTGAGCGCCTAGTTTTGCTCACGTTGTACCCTGTTTTTTTTCACCTCCGACCTCCCTGACCTTCCACTGGTCCAGTTTCGGCGTTCCGCAGGCCACGTGCTCAGCGTGTTGCAGGGCGCGCAGGAGCGCGCCGACGGCCGTGCCACGAGCGTGGACGGCACGAGCGCCTGGCACGGGCGCGAGGAGCTGCGAGAGCTGATTGAGCTGTCGGTGTGTAGCGAAGAAAAGAAGCAACACTGGCAGGAGCAGGCAAGCCGACGCGACGAGCCGTTTTCAATGCGGGGAGAAGTGGCGGAAAAACGACGGCGTGGGGGAGCTGGGGTGAAAGAGTTGTTCAGTAAAGGGTCCTTTTCGGGGTGTTTTCGAATTTTCGAAGGAGACAGATTTGACATTGACACTTGTTGACTTTTGTGAAGATGTTCCATGAAAATCCATACTGGAGGCAGACAGATTTGTGGCCCGACTACATTTGTTGCACTCCGATGGATGACACTGCCAAAACAGTAGGGAGCTTCTTTTTCGATTCGCATCGAGGACTCTCTCAGGACCCGGGTTTTGATGGATGTTGTTTGGGGTTTTGAGGGGGAGATCCTCAAAAAAAAGGGTGAAATCACTGGTGTATCTTGAGACTAGAAAACCGAAATGGCTCCTCGAAAGCTTGTGTCTTGTCTTTCTGAGTTCCTCTATGGCTAATTCACTGAGATTCCGTTGGTTTTATAATATATTATATGCATGTATACAGATACATATACACCTTCCACACTTGCGACTGTGGATCGTGAGGCCCTGTTTCAGTGCCAATCCAAAAATTCTTGTCTCATCAGGTAGAGAGCTACATCTCTGCACTGGGCGTCGCAGGGCTGGTGGAGTTGCATGGAGATGAGATCCGCGTCGACAGCACCCTGCAGCGTGACTTTCTGCTGATGGAGACTCAGCTCGGCTCGAAAGCGTCAATCGCTGGATGAGAGTGGACGCTGGAGAAAGCTCGATGGGTACAGTCGGTACAGTAGCTGGTGCGCTCGAGACCACCAGTCCTAAGTCTAAACTCCTCTGAAACGGGGGCCATGCCGGGCAAGCTTAAAAGCTTATGGATGTGTGTTCTATACGGTTCGATAATGGTTCGATAGAATGCCTGAAAAGACACCGGGAAAACCAGTGCGTAGCCAGTGTGTATTGGATGTATTGGACACCCCCAAACCAATGGTTGAGTTGCTGATCTTTAATTGTACATTAATCTTTCAGGGGCTGCACCCTCTTATGACGAACCACAAGCCAAAGTGGATTGGGAACTTGCGAACGTCTGGTCTGAAAGACAGATCCGGTGGGAAAAGCTACCCTCAGCTCTTCCCTTGGTATAGTACTGTAGCTTCTTTCTCTGGTCTTTGAGTTCCTCCCGACTGTGGCGACTGCGTATGCTTACGCCGCCAGTCCGGACCGTCTCGCCTTCCTCGCACTCCTCTCGTCGATCGCAGCCGGACCGTCTCCACCGGTGTCGTCTCGCTCAGCCGCGGGGGAAGGAACGCAGGTTCCTTCAGGCGGACTGCGCTTGGGTGTCCCTCGTAGTCATATGGATATGGGATGATACTGGGAGACCGTATGTATTTTTCATGGGGAGACCCCCATGGGATGATACTGGGTGGTCGAAACCAACAATGGCGCCATGGCGAGACAAAGTCGCTAGTCATTCAATCCCATTGGACGTTTGTTCTGATTGGAACAGACCATGTTTTGGCTGCGGCTCGAAAACAGGGTCACAGGTTCTAGCATGTTCTAGGTAGTGAACATTATAGAACAGGAAGCAGCTTTATGTAGATCATGGCGGGGGGCTCCTGTGTGGGCTTCTATGGCTTCGGTAATGCGACTCATACCCATTATTGATTGCAAATTGCGTTCACTGGGATTTTCCATGGAATGGACTCATTTGATTCCCGAGGAAGATGTCTCTTTGTTTCTGGTGGATGTCCTGCCATTGTTCCAGTGGCAGAGATATGCATTGCGCAAAGCTTTCCTTATTTGATGAGTATTTGAGGTACTGTATATGTATTATGTTAAGTGTTCAGTGAGAGGAGAGTGAGAGGGACCAGTTTTGCAGTCATTAATGTATTAATCATTTTTTCAACGAATAGACGTGCATGTACAACACCAACACACACTGGCCATACATTCATCTCCATTCATCTCCACCGTCACTTTTCCACGTGGAACACCCAGGTGGAGATACTCAACAGACCCTCGGCGCTTGGCGAGGGCCATCTTGCAGGTGGTGGAAGCCCTTTGTGAAGGGCCGGTAGCGGTGATGCGAGCGCAGGCGCGCCATTTTTCGCGGCTCCGGTATGCGGAAGCGACGACCTAGGCGCCAAGCTTGGAACCTTGCGCCGGCAGCTCGAATGGGTTTGGAATGGTTTGGAGGTTCTCGACACCTTTGGTTTGAAGTAAGAGGTGTGCTGGTGTTTTATTTTGGTGGGGTGTTTGCTGAGGTGCCAAAGAGAGCTGCGAGCCAGGAGATGGCATGCCATCTCTCATGCATCCCACCAACGGATAGAATGTCGAACAAACATATGGCCAATCAAAAGAGATGACAGTGGGAATAGGAGGTGGATGTTCTTTGGTACAAAACGTCCAAAGACCACGCGTAATCATCGACAAGCAATGTCATGACTTCTTTTGCCAGGATGTTCTGCAGAAATACTGCTCATTTTGATGAATCCACTCCTGCACCTCATTTATAGTGTCATGACCTTGACACCATGATGCATCATGAACTATGTCGGGATGCTCTATTGGAGTTTCCTTCATGCAGGGTGCTCAGCTTCGAGCATCCTTTTACTTGGCACGCTTTGTTCCGCCCTTGGCACCCGGTATCACCATCCCCCGGTTCTCCATAGGCCGCGTCTCACTGCGTCCTTCGAAGCCTTTGACAGGCCCGGATCCGGGGTCGCAAGATGGACCGACTGCCCTGCGAAGATGTTTTGATGCCGGTGCCATGGCAGTTTTTGGACAGACCTGAGTTTAGACCGTTTAGACGCTGGGAGGGTCTTCAGCTCTGGATTTTTCAGCAGAGCATTGGATGTCCCATCGTTTGGGTGCAACATCTATCTTTTCCTCAAAATTCTGAGTGCGGAGTAGTGGTGATTGGAAGCAGTTGGAAGTACCAGTCTTCATGATCCAGGTACAGAAAACAGGCAGAAGCCTTGCGAAGTCTTCGAATGGGATCTCTCAAACAGTCCCTAATCCACCTGACCCAATCAAGTTGCGACTGCAGCGCCCTTCTAGAGCAAACCCTCAGAATTGACAGAATGGAATCCACGTAGATCCACTCAGAGGCAGTGTATTCGATGGGTCTTAGTAGCTGGTGGGATGACAGCCGTCCGTAGGAACTCATTGCAGGTGTACTGTGTAACCACTCGGTCTCCCAGAGACTAGACTCTTAGTTAGCTGGGACGCTTTCCCAGACGCCCTGGGACGCCCGTCGTGCATCGCTCCAATCGTATGGCACTTTCGTGAAATTCTCCAGTTCGTGTGGCCCACAACTCAAATGCATTAGGCAGAGGGGGGGATGAAGGAGTTGGATCTCTTGTTCTCCTGACTGGTGCGACTCGCAGGGAATGAGGGTGGCTGAATCCAATAGAATCTCTATTGGGGGCGAAACTTCCCTTAGTCCCTACGAGTCGCACCAGTCAGTCCCTTACCGAGATTGTGAAGTCGGCAGAAATTGATTGATTGTAGACGCTTCACCTCCTCACCTCAAAGACGACGGTGCGAGAAAGACGCTGCAGTCGCAAACCCACCGAGGCATTTCAAAGCTTCCTGAAATCACATCCCCGGGTCTCCAAAAATGCGCTGCAACCCAAGAGTATCGCTCTTGAAATTTATGACGGGCTCCTGGGCTGAGATCATGTTAACATGGGCGGGCTACTGGGTGATCATGTGTGATGGGCTGCAAGGTCAAACAGGGGCCATGCACATAAGTTTCAAAGCATCGCTCACTCGAAGACCCATGTTCTTCCGGAGAAAAGAACAACGAATTGTGACCCTCCCATACAACATTCGTTTCAATCGGAACAGCTTCTTTGGGGGGGTGAAAACAAGTAAGCGATGGATCTCACGCAGCGACCGATGGATCTCTTTCGATGGTTGGCCCATTCTCTGGGCCGAGACTTGAGGCTTATCCTTCACGGCTTGATCTTCAGACCTTGGAGAAGAGACCATGGTTTTTTCGGGTGCACGCCACTGATCTCTCCATGGACCTCCTAAAGCCCTATGGCTCCGGTCAAGAAGAAGATCTCATTAGATCTCAGGTTCGGTGGTCCAGCTTGGAAGGGCGAGATCAGCTTCTGGGGGTTCTCTGACTGCATCAATACCAGGCAGTGCATGCATGGTTTTTGAAACGTCAAAGCCCTAGGGCTCCCGTCCCTCCTGAGGATCGGATTTTTGGACCGGTACCCACCAGAACCATCTCACCGACCACGGTGGTGGTTCGACCGAGCCCTAGGGACTCATCACCGTTCCTCCAGAGACCGAGCCGGAGCCAATTCGGCCAAATCGTTGAGACGAAGGTCCAATCCGCAATGTGGTCCCCAAATTTTGAAAGAAACGGTTTCCAAGACATTCTTAGTATAGGATCTCTATAATTGCACTTTCTATTTATTTGGGGGAATATATATATATATAGGCATGTATAGATCCATATAGAGATATATAGGGTCTTGTTTTTGGGCCGCATGCGACTCAGCGACTCTACATTGCATTGAGTTTCAGGCGACCAACCCGACCACCCCCGTCGCAGACTCACAAGCCGCAAGCCGATGGGGCTTGGGGGTTCCATGTTCATTTGGGAGGTAGATTCTCAATCAGATGGATTCAAAGGTATGAATCAATTGCATGCCAGATGGTTTGAATCCATTCAGATGGTTTGACTCCATGCATGTCAGATAGATGCCAAACCACACCAATGGCGCTTGCACGGTGCGAGCAGGACTTTGCACGGGTGGCCCGAGGCGCTTGTCCTTCAAGGAGTTCTTGCAGAGCTTGAGCCATGTGGATCGCAAGAAGAAGACCATTCGTCAGGAGTGCAGTGCGGTCAGTTCAGCTTGGCTTAGGGCTTAGGCTAACTGTAAGTGGTATTCATGTACACTCCACAAGAAGATAACAAGCCGAACCTGTGTTGTAAGAAGAACACTTCAAAGAACTCATCCTCTTTGAGCGCCATCAATTCCACATCGGCAAAGGAATGTCATGAACCGCATTCTCTCACATCCACTGTCAGATGCTCTCTAAAGATAGCTGTGCACAGAGAATAGCAGTGGACGGTTTGGGGCCCCAGTTATGCCAAATTCGTGGAGTGCAAGCCGGAGAGCTGGACCCCACACAACAGTAGGTTGTAGAGGAAGGTTCGACATTCCCTTCCAGGCCCTTCCAGCGAACCATTGTCTTAATCTATGGTTGTGAAAAGAATTGGGTGCGCAAGTGTGTATGTGAGGAGAAACTTAGAAAAGCTACGGCGGGGCCAAGCAAATGGTTCCAACCCAAACTTTAACTTGGCCAACTTGATAGATTATTCATGAACGCTAAGGGCAGTCATACCTGATTAAACAAAAAGACAGCCCGCACGCACCATGCATACCTGAGACCAGACACCGCAAAACCTGTCGTCCGGCGACGTCTTTTCTTTCTGCGTCGTCCGGCTTGCCGCCGTGTCTCCGGTTCTTCTCCGCCAGGAGGGTCTTCTACTTCGCTACCTGTCGCAGGTTCACAAGACCTTGAAGCACAACATCCCCGATGAGTTCAAATACGAAGAGGTCCTCGACATCGAGGCGAGGGTTTCAGCCGGGGCACCGGGCTGGGAACGGGCGTCGGCTGGAAGGTCCGAAACGCCGAAAAAGAAAGAGCACGCTCGGTGGTTGCAGCACTGAGTCTGGTGGCTCTTCGGTGATATTCAGATGCGTGGAGAGCTCGCTACTGGGTATACAGGATCCGCTGGGCATTAGATCCGCAGAGCTGTTGCAGGCAACGCTGAAAACATGGCTCCCACCACTTGCATTGAGGGTAGGTAGATCAACTTGGCTTCACATCATCGTTGGAACATCACGTCCCCACAAGCCATCGTGCCAGTCCCCTCATCCATGCCGCTTGGGTTCCTTGTGCCCTGGGTGACTGCGCTCAAAAAGGCATACTTGTTGGCCATTATCAACAGCACCGATTCCAGCCTTCTTCGTGAGTGGGAAGCTTCGGCTGATTTAATGATTCATCTACTCTTTCAACAGATAGATAGATTGTTTGCATTTGTTTGCATGATATTACACTGCTGGTCATTGGGGTCGGTACCGACATGGACAACGAATGGAATTAAACCTGCTCAAGACCACTGACTGAGCGGGGCACAGGGGGGCCGGCTGTTGTATATTATCAGGACCAGTGGTGTATTGTGCAGACTGCACCGTTTATGCGACAAATCTCCGGTTTACGATGTAGGATTCCTCAACAGTAGTGCTGCAGGGCTGAAAGGGTCGGTTCTCTTAGAGATACACCGACACACCCAAATATATGCCTCATGGGTCACTTGAAGCAAGCGATTCAAGTTGATTCAATCGATCTGTGATTTTCACAGTCCAGAGTGATGCAAAAGACTACATTCAAACCTTTGAATGTACGTCTTAGTATCACTTTGTATCGAAAGTCCTTGAGCAGGCCCTTGGAAACGCCAGTGAAAGATTCACAGCATCTCAGCGACGCTTCAATTCGCTTGGAAGGCCACCCAGGGCCACGCCTGGTGCACCGGCCTGGACACCAATCTGCCAAGGGTCATGGCACCAGGTCTGCCCCAAGCTCAACAGGTTGGTCCCACCAGCTCGGCAGTCCAAGCCGGTCGCACGGGTCGTCTTCCGGTGAAAACGACTTGGTCGTGCTTCGCTCAGTTCTCTCTCAGTGCTTCGCTCAGGAAGCCTTGAAAGCTTTGGAAGGCGTTGACTTCAAGGAGAGTGCTTCCGCCGTGACCTTGGCTGAGAAGGTCATCAAGTCCACGCTGTCGGGTGCCCCCGCCGGCGGCTTCGGCGCAGCAGGGAAGAGGGAGGGAGTGCTTGCTTCCGTGCGGAAGCTCAGCAGGCACCACAAGCTGTTGGTAGGGCTGGGGTGGTGATGTCAGATATATGCAACCGCATTGAATCCACTGACTGACTAATAATGACGAATATGTTTCAAGCGAGCTGAAATCACCAACCAGGATCAGAAGATCGAGGGCTCAGGTCTACCACTTCATTGACCGTAGGTGACTCGCAAGCTTCTGTGGAAATTCATAGGAAAAACACGGTGAACATATATACACCCGGGAAGATTACCATGGATCCTAGAAATGGACCTTTGGAAGACTAGCTTCCTCCACAAACCAGTGGTTTTTTTTCAGGTTCCATGTTAATCTTCCACAGAGCATGTAATCCTGAAAGCATCCCTTATTAAACTTATGCCTAACTTATGCCCCATGAATAGAGTGGATAATGATGCTTAACGGTTTGCAAGGATGCAGAGTCGAGTCCTGACTCCTGAGAGGGATGATTGAATACACAGGTCCTCATATAAATCACCAAGTTTGATGCCCGAAACCCTGCTCTTTCTTACCGCCAAGAGGTGGTTGACTTTTCTGTTCATGGTCAGAAGAGTCTCCAACAGGAGTGTGGAGTTATGTGAAGTTGGGCTTTCAAACATGCCACCAAATCGGTGCCTGGATTTAGGTCGGGTCGACCAACTCAGCTTCAGCTCACCGAGGGACACCCCCCCGAGTCTGAACTCGAGCTCCGTGCTTTGCGCTCGCGAGCACGAGTCGAAGCGCAGCGCTTCGCGCTCTTTCTGGCCATGGGCTGGTGGGAGGAGGCTGGGACGGCTGGTCTAGCTATGTGGTTTGCTCTGGAGAAGTTCGGTAGTTGGTAGTTGGTTGGTTAATGGGAGTTGATTATATCATACAACAGCAGCACCCGCACAAACCACCCCGAAAACCTATCCGAAGCTCAGTCTTTCAGGCTGCCTCATGCCTCCAAAACCTGGATGCCGCCACCATCCGTGCGCAGAGCATCCAGGGAGGCCGAAGGCCCTTGACCAAACGAGCGCAGGCGCGGCATAGCACGGATGTCCCATGGAGTTGCAGAAGTTTTCCGGTTGGGCGGCCTGGAATCCCGATTAGTGTGGCAGTTCAAGCTACTTCGCATGGAAGTCAGTGCGTATACACGTGACTTCCTGGCGCCTTTGTTGAGATGGGATGCATGTTTTCCTGGCGCCCACGAGAAGCAACATTTGTACCAACATCTTGGGTCAACGGGGGGGAGCAGACCCGGAAAGGCCGGCAACCTGAAACCGATGATCCAACATGGGCCCTGGTGGGATGCAGATGATCCACTTCGCTGATGATGATGATGATGATGATGATGATGA
>CAXAMN010022450.1:570512-589216 GCA_963970005.1 Durusdinium trenchii | reverse complement strand
CAGAAGCACACAATCATAAACACACAATCACAAACACACAATCACAATCACACAATCACAAACACAACCACAACACACAACAACAAACACAACCACAAACACACAATCACAAACACACAACCACAAACACAACACCACAAACACAACAACAAACACACAACCACAAACACACAACCACAAACACACAACCGTAAACACAACCACAAACACACAACCACAAACACAACCACAAACACACAACCACAAACACAACCACAAACACGCAACCACAAACACACAACAACAAACACACAATCACAAAGACACAACCACAACCACAACTACAAACACACAATCACAAAGACACAACCGCAACCACAACCACAACTACAAACACACAGTCACAACCACTACCAGTACCACAAACACAATCACAAACACACAGCCACAAGCACAACCACAAACACAATCACAAACACACAATCACAAACACACAGCCACAAACACACAATCACAAACACAACCACAACCACAACACACCACACACCACACAACCGCAACCACAACACACAACCACAGCACACAACCCGAGGACCCACAAGCAAAATCGAGAACTACAATATTCACGACCATGGCAACATGCTCCTCACTATGGCATCAAGACAAATGATTGAAAATGTCATGGTGGGGATCACTTGAAGTAAAGTATTTTTTTTCGGTCGTGGTAGGAACAAGTGCATCGCTAGTGGTAACAAGTGCCTTACTAGTAGTAACAAGAAGCTAGTAGTAACAGGTGCCACGCTAGTAGTAACAGGTGCCACGCTAGTAGTAACAGGTGCCTCGTGAATACCAACGTTATCGACCAGGAAGCGGCCAGGAAGCCCGGCCTGTCTAGCGCCGTGTCGCGCCGTGTCGAGCGCGAATGTCGAGTTCGGTCGTGAATGTCGTCAAGTCGTGAGTCGTGAGCGTTCCATTGGACGCAAGTTGTTTAGACGCCTGGGTTCCTAGTAGTAATGCCCTTTGCTCCTAGTAGCGTCCCTGCTCCTAGTAGTAAGGCCGGGAGCCCCTAATAGCATTCTTGCTCCTAGTAGCGATGCCAGGAACCCCTTTAGGTAGCTTCTTATGTATGTCGTTCGCAGAGTCTGCCACTTGGAAGCCCAGTCTGCCAGTGGTTTCAGAGCTTCGATGGGATGGCGCTACCCCCTTTGGGAGGTTTATATCCCAGACACTCCATGTATGCATATGTATGCCATGCCAATCAGTTGGGGTGGTTGAAAGGGGGTCAATGGGGCGGCAGTCCTATGGCAGTCCCATTAGTTGTGTCTGGGTATATGAACCCCATATCAAAGACAGGGTGCCAGTACCCATCGAACCTCTGAAACCACGTACAGCTCGCGTGGTGTGTCCACTGGAGTTCCAATACGGTACCGGGGTGGGGTAGTGACCCCTTGCATTGGCGACCCCAACACGTCGGTGTTGGTATGTGGTTTGTGGGGCAGGTTTCGTTCTCCCAGCACTGGTCCGGTCCAGTCCAACTCGCTGCTGTTTGGTAGTCATCAGTCATAGCTGCTGTTTCTGGTCGACTAGGACTTCAGATTTGGGGGGTCACCGTTCGGACATGGCACGCGATTAATTGATCAACAATGATCCACATAGATGCCTCCTCCATCCTCCTCCTTCAAACCGATGTTCCATATTATACATATGTGCGCGTACTCGTTTTCATGCTGTGCCATTTGTCCTGTCTTTCCTTTTGCCCTTTTGTGACCGGTTTCGTTTTCTTTTTTTAAAGCGGTTTCCACACCGGCAGTTCACACGTTGCGTCCCGTCATCAGATGAACAAAATAGAATGTTCATTCTATTCTACGCCACAAGCTCTTCCAGCAGCTCTTGGGCGCAGGTTGGTAGGTAGTGGGAGTATACATCCCCCTCAAAAAGGTAGGTGTGATGTTACCTTCGACGCCAGGAGAGGGCCTGGCGACGACGGACCCGAGACTGGCGCCGTGATCTTTTGGCTGAACGCTTGCTGGACACTTAGGAACTACGTCGGGGTTTCCATGGGTTTCCAGTCAGGTTTCCAGTCGGGTTTCCAGTGGTTCCACCGATCTTCTGGGAAGATCGGAATGACCAGCGACCACCGTGGTGTTCTCGGTTGGAACGTCGACCATGGACCTGGTGCCGGGGGAAGGACAATGACTCCGACTGGATCCGACTGGCCAGAGAAAACCTTCAACGACCACAGCCGACAGCCCCGCACACGAATCCTACAGTGTACGGGGACCCAGCCCATTGGTCGGATTTACATGCATGTTTGTTCTATTAAAAATGCACTTCACCAAACAGGATCAAACATGGCGTTTATGGTTGTTGATCGTCAAACTGTGCATTCTTAACTATGTATACAGCTTGTATATGTTTGTATGTTCAAGCCGCAATCCGACTCAAATGTCTCGAGGGTGGCTTGGCATGTGAGAGATTATAAACCCCCCCATGCAAGAAACGGAAGCATGCTCAATCCCCTGTAAAACGATGAGGAAGAACAACAACAATAACGTCAAAAGTGGTATGGGGAAAAGTAAAGTTTTTTTTACACGACCTCATGTGTTTTACTCTTCAATCCCTAGCTGGACATGTTTATCTCAATCGGCCGTATTTGGTGTCTGGGGGGGATAATTAAATCAAACTAAACATCATAAATCATCATAAATCACATGTCCATCATCATCTAAATTGATTATTTGTAAAAGTCCCAGTCCCAATCCGGACGCTTAGCTCAAAAGCTCAAACCAACAGACGCCGTTTTTTTCCCGCTCTTAGGTGTTCAGGACAACGGGCCTGGAACACCGTCATGGGACGCTCTCTGCTGCTGCTTTGGCGACGAAGGATTCGCAGGACGCGGTGACGTATTGGGTGACGTATTTGGTGTGGAATCTATTTAGTTTTTTCAGGCCCGTTCCTATGAACATAACATTCGGACCTATATATGTTGTGTTTTTTTCTTCAGTTCGTTCTTTTCTCAAGGACCACTCAGCAGCAACTCTCCAATTCTTTCTAAGATTGGGAGGTCTCGCTGGCTGCGAGTGGCCTTCATGCATGAGAGCAAGATCTTGATCTGCGGCAGGTCGAGCGGCGCCGTGGTTCATGCCAGTTCTGGCGGGATGGTTGGTGTCATTCACAGGATCCCATCAGCACTGGCTCATGAGAATCAGGACTTAATCGTATTAGTCCGATCCGTATTTGACCGTTCCCTGTCGTATTGACTTGTTCTGTGACATGTTCCATATTCATCCATGTTCCACATCCTTGAGGACGACTACAACCTCAACATTTCGAGAAATTTCGGTTGTTGTTGCTAACTTAAAAGCGTTTTTGGCCGAGCTGTAGTAGTCTGTAGTGGTGCTGATCGGGTCAATGTTTGTTCTTTTTCTATCCAGACCAGCCGGGGGGTTTGGTGTCGAAAGGACTGTGCCAACGGCCAGAGTTAATCCACCAGAACCTCTTCAGATGGGTATAAACGAGTCCTCAGAAAAGTGCTGGAGGATTCTTCAACACAAGGGTGGGTTCCCAGTGCGCAGACTTGCTTTGCCCAGTTCCATCTCTTTGAAGCATGTTTAAAGAGCGGGCCGTTGTGATGGCAACCTTTGAACCTTCGACGCACTGTCCTTCCGAACCCCCAACAGTAGCCATGGATAGTGTTCCAGCGGTCCATTTTCCACGATGTTCCAATTTGGATTTGTGAGTTTCTAAAGGACTCGAAGCACCAACGGAACACGCAGATTTTGTTGTGTAGAATGTTGGCTGGGAGTTAAGGAGAAGCATTAGATTGAACATTGTGACAAATCGTCATATTCTTTGATCTCCTGGATTGGGCGGGAGAGCAACTCAGAGCTTTCACCAGGCGTGCGAGTTGCCCTACCAATTGGGCTACACACCATTGTGGTATATAATCACCGCAATATTCAATATTCATGACATGCGATGAACTGGTGGCTTATATCATTGAACTCTTTTGTCTAACGAACCTCTCCGATCCCTCTGATCTCGGCAGGGCTGCCGTGTACGTGCCAATCTTTGGCAGAAGAATATCGCTTACTAGCTATCAGCATCCACAGTTTCTGGTAATGGCATCATCAAAAATCGCTCGTGGGCGGGCAGAGTTTGCTCTCATGGACTGATGGACACACCTGTAGCTGCCAAGTAGGGGCAGTTGGGTGCTGTAGCGGCCTTCCTCAGATATCAAATTGAAACACCGACAACGCAAGCAGCGGAATAGATGCAATTTGCACTTTGCCTCATTAAACGATAAAAGTATCCTTTATGGAGTCCTTTATGGTTCTGGAAACTACTACTTGGGAGGTTTCTGCTGATACACAAAACAAGATGATTTGTGTGTAGGGAAGCACTTTTTCTGCAAGTGTTTCTGGCACAAAACAAACAATATATATAATATAGCATATATATATATATATTTATAATATATTGCCCAGGCACACAAGCCATAAGGCACACACCCAAGCCAATGGCCTTTGCAATGGCATGGATGTGTACTGTAGATTGTGGGAGGACCAGCAAAGACCCTTTTTAACATCGCTCACTGCACCTTTTTGTTTCTTCTCGACTGGGCAGCCGTTGTGGCACGCTGTGACAAGCAGACATATCAGTTGCAAATGACCTACACTCCAAGTCATGAACATGGTTTCGTGGATGGCACCAGCTGGGACTGTCTTTCGGACAACTCATGGTTATCCGAAATCATATGAATCATGGCCAGGCCATCCACCTAACTGACCTAACTATGATTCCAGGGAGTGCTTCATGTCAATTTGTTGTCAAAGCGTCTCACCTTGGCCCCTCAAAACGGTCCGCGCATGGAGCAGTTCCCTGTGCACCAGATTAATAGAGTCAGGGCCTTTGCACAAGCACCAAGAGGGAAAGTCAGGATTCTCACTCAAAAGACTATCACATCAATGCTACGTACGAATCAATGCGAAGTTGAGACTTGCATTATTTCATTTCTCAGGCAGACGGGTCATGTTTTGTACGTTTTGGGGCGGACACGCAGAGCTGATGGAGCTGCCACGAACACTGCCTTCGCGATGGCAGAGGACGGGCATTTTTGACCTCTGAAAGATACACGGGCATTTTTAATAAGCAAAACCACCCACAATACGCCAAATGCCGCCGGAATGACGCGTTTGTTTCATCTACCGGAGAAAGGCCGCAGGCCGATTTCTTGGCATGAGGCATGAGCCGAAAGCATTCGAGCTCCTGCATTCGAAGGGTTTTTCGGAGTCAATGAACCTTGGGACGAAGCGACTTGGGAACCGACGAGTCGACCTTTGTTCAGAGATGGAGACCAGCTTCCGCCAAGCAAATGCTGAAAACGACGCGCCGAAAAAAACATTGTTTTGAGAGCGGGCCGCCGTGGGGTCTGTGTTTTGGTTCTCCGTAAACTTATAGTTTGAATTTTCAAGTGGCAGCCCCTTCTGTTTGTTTTTGTGTTCCCCCTTCTTGAGAACCGCCTTGACAAATAGGCGGCCCAGATGTTTCCTCTTTGACGAACCCCGACTCCTCTAAATTGGCGAACACAGGGATTTGGGGGGGGCATGGGACCTGGGAGGTGTTTCCTTTCGATTTAGGTTGCAGAAGCGATCTGAGATGATCTGAGTATTGTTTGTCTATTGTCATCAGCTCAGACCTATGACACATTATAGTAAGATCCAACGGCAACAAGAGCAATATCAGCACAACATCGGCATGTTGATGTATAATATATATATACACACATATTTATGCTTTCATGGTAATTTGATGTAATTTGCAACATCATCATCTCAAGATGCGATGATCAACCATTTGAACCGCTTGTGGTATAGATCGGACTGAGGGTATACACTCCCTGACAAATCATCATGCAAGTGGATGGCATGGCCCCGTGCATTGTCTGACCATGTTCCGAATACCATGCACGGGAGTGTAACTAGAGCAAATCATCCACAAATCCAAGGCAGACAGCCACCAAATGCCACCAATTTCCTTGGACAAGTCATGACGCAAGTCCTTGACATCAAGTCATGTTCCCCTTGGTCCGATCATCATTGCTCACTTTTCGAACCGCAGAAGCCAGGATCGGCCCAGTGCTGACCGTGACTGGACGCGAGCCAAGGAAGAGCGTCGCTGGACGGAATGAAGAGGGTGACGGGTGTGGATGGTCTTGGGGAGAGGGTGCGCCTCGTATTTGATTCGTTCATAGGAAGGTGCTTCAGTCGCTCTCAATATTGGCCGTATTTTCCCGGTTCCCTCTTACTCTCCTGACCTGTTCTGGTTGTTCGGGCTCCAAGCGAACGCGTGCATCGCTGTGTGCCATGCCGAAGCTCTTGGTGCCCACAGACTACGTGGATCATGAAGTGGCAAAGCTCAGGCGCGAGGTCATAGAGTGGAAGAACCAGGTGAAAAATGAGCTTCAAGAGCTGCGACGCTCGGTTTCAGAGACTTCGGACATCTGGGACTTGCGCAGTCTGAAGCAGATGCCGAGCTTGGTTGCGGCTTCGCAGGTGTGTTTACTAACTCTCGTTCCTTTGACAGTTCTTTGCAGGGCTCCCAGGCAGTTTCAAATGAATGTTTTCGCATGGGAAATTCACCAAGCTTTGTGATGCTTCGCCCCCAGATGAATCGATCGAAGTCCCTGCTGCACGCCCAGGATGCATGCAGCAGGGAGGCGATGGGAACGAAGCCACCACCGCACCCGTCCGAGTGGATGTGGATGAGCTTCTGGAAGGTGCAGATGCAGCAGATTCAGCAGGTGCAGCAGATTCAGCAGATGCAGATGAGGATGTGCAGGACACAGATATGGAGGCAGGAGGGATCAGGGGGGATGAGGAGGGGGGAGGTCCAGTAAGCTATGGAAAGCCGCGTTATCCTTTGGTGTTTCTCTTCAGGAGATGATTTGCTTTGACCGAAAGAGTGCTTGGAGCATTCCTTTGGTGCTTTCGAAGCACAATTTCCTGGAGAGCATCTTTGGGGCCTTCCTGATCATCATGAATGCCACCATGCAGGTCCTGTTCACAGTCATCATCATGTCTCCGGACTTCTTGGGAGAGGGCCTTTCCGTGCAGGATGCGCGCACCTGGCGTCTCAGGTTCGCGCACGATCTCGATTTCGTTGGCCTGGACCAGAGGAATTTGGCTTCGATCGTATGCGACGAGGACGGTGCCTTGATCTTCTCGACAGCTCAAGTGGCTCAGCTGGTGGATATCAACAACTACTTGGGACTTGACAAGTTGTCCTTTGAGCTGCCCAATTTCCAGTCTCTCGGCACATCCTTTTGGTCCTATGGGCCATATGTCGCTACAGCCACTTGCTGGGCTCACCAAGTCAAACCAAATGTGAGTCGTTTTGACATGTTTCCTGGGCAATGGACATGCACATGCCGTTTCTGCAGATTTAAAGACTAAGAACTATTTGCTGCCTGCCACCTGTGAGGCCTGGCATGTTGCTCGCAGTGCTTTGCATCCTTCTCTGGAACATTTGCATCTTTGCCGAGCTGCGGAGCGTGTGGTATGTTCTGAGAGGCGTCTTGTTGAGCGCTGGGGCATCAACATCGTCGTTGAAAGGCTTCTAGGTGAGATCACACCAACTCGACTCGACTGTTCTTTTTTCTGAAGTAAAAGCAGGTGAGAAGGTGAGTTTTGAATCCAACGAATTCGTGTTTATCTCTAGGACAAGCCATCAGGAGAGAGAGAGAGAGAGAACTGCGAGCCCGTCCACGTGAAATCGTTGTTGAGTTGTCCTGTAACCTAGACACTTTTCTTCTTTGAAAATCCCTTGAGCAGCTGCCCTTTGCTTCAATTATGTTGCATCCAGCTCAGGCTTGTCGTGGCAGCGGATCTCGATCATGACACTCGTGTGTGTGGGGCGTGCAGTGGTAGCGGGTGCCCTGCTGATCTCAGGCACCATCTGGCTGGGCAACACAACATCCATTACGGAGCTCATGTTGAACTCGGTTGCCCTAGAGGCGCCCCGAGAACAGCGAAGAATAAGTTCAGCAAGGGTCTATCGGAATTGATTACCATTCGACCATGTGTTTCTCCAATAGACTTCGAAAGAATCTCTTGTGTTGCAAGCTGATCGCCTATGGACGCTGTTTCTCTCACCGTCAGGATCATCGATCCCGGTCCATCCCATGGGTCGCTCCTCTTGCGTTTCTTCTCTTTGTGTTCCATGTTTTTTCATGTTTTCCCTTTTTCTCCTCTTCGTTTTGGGACCCTCCTCTTGGCTAGTTCCTGCATAGCTTCCTCCTCTTGGGTCGTTGTTGGTCTTGACGAGGCTGTCCTCCACATTGACGAGTTTATATGTCGGGCTCTGGTGCCAACCAGCCTGCAGCAGAAGATCAAGAGGCTGCCGCCAATGCAAGTGAGGAGGAGCCGACGCTGGCCGAGTGTCGAAAATGTTCTCCTCGCTTGTATGCTCGCGGCTGCGCTTTTGGTGCCCTACATGATTGTGCTTGCGCCCCTCAGAGCGACCATGCTCTCCGTGAAGAGAGAGATGTGTGGAGGGCTTGTTGATTTTGTCATCACTGGGACGTCAGGCCAGATGTATACGGCATTGTCTGCGAGCGCAGGGGCAGTGACCTCTGCAGAAGTCAGAAATGCGGAGCTCGCAGTTCACGAAATTCTTTCTGGCGAAGCCACAAAGAATGGGAGACCAAAGTATTCAATCTGGGAGGGGGGGGTCATTCGGATTATTGGTTGCTCGCAGAAATCAGGTATACCCAGATTTCAAGAAAGAGTTCTACGTTTGTCGTGAGAATGACCGTGACAATAACCTCACTGCAGTTTTGCAGGGTGTGGGCATGCGGGTTGGCAAGCCAGAAGCAAAGACCTGCGAAGAGCTGGCCTATTTCTGCGGTGAAGAAGCCCCTGAGTGGTTGTTCACGATGGAAGCGCTTTGGCTTCGCAACTCTTGCCCCAGACATTGCGGGTGCACTCAGCCACTGTCATCTCCACTGCTGAAGACTCCTTGGTTTGGCTGCACAAGACAATGCATTCAAGAGTCCTATGGCTTCAGCATGTTCGGATCCAGTCCCCTCTTCGGAAAGCCGCCCAATTTCACGACCGGCTGCAAGGACCAGCTTCCCGGATCTTCTTGGCGCCACTTTTGGGACAACTATTTGCCCATGCTGGACCACTACCACGGCTCTGACTACTTCGCAACAAGACAAGCCTATCTTGAATTTCGTGACTGGGCAAAGGTAGCTGGCTGCCCGGTTATAGCCACACAGCCTCAAGATTTAATGGGCTCCTTGGTGTGCAGAGGTAGCTCACGCTACTTGCCCCTGGCATGGTTTTGCCCAGAGACTTGCGGCTGTAGTGCATCTGGCAACCTT
Source organism: Durusdinium trenchii (assembly GCA_963970005.1). Taxonomy (NCBI): domain Eukaryota; class Dinophyceae; order Suessiales; family Symbiodiniaceae; genus Durusdinium; species Durusdinium trenchii. The sequence continues at coordinate 579,852 of CAXAMN010022450.1, read as the reverse complement.
GAGAGAGACCACTTTTGCTTCGCCTACGACTATTGCCCGATGCATGTCATGCCCAATGAGACTGAGCAGGCATGGCAACTTATCAGGAAGTATGATTTGCTGCGGACACTCATGAACCCAGAACTCTTGTTCAATGACGACGCGTGGAATTAAACTGTGATGTACGAGCGACTGGGCAGCCACCCTTTGCCGCTACTATTTTTGAAGAGTGTCTACTTTGTCTGAAATGCAGCTTTTTGAAATGCATGAATTGCATTCACCTTCGCTTTAAATGCCAAAGGCAGACCCATCGTTTCTTTTGTGAATGCAGCAGAAATATTTGCAGAGTTTCTTTTTTGGTTTATATAAACTGATCATAGTTATTCATAGTTGCATGTGTAAAAAAAAAAACTCTCTCTCTCTCTCTGTCTTTGCAATATGCATTCACAGTTACATGTTTACATCAACTGCATATGTTATTCAACAAGAAACCTTTTGATGCAGCCAACCAAATCGCATCACCGAATGTAAGCCACTTGAGCATCTCAGGCGCCCAACACCGCGATTCCCCTCGCCTTTTTGGCGGCTGTGGCAACGAAGGACGCCTCCAGACAGTGATGTACTGGCGGAGAACAGTGCCACATCGGTGCAAGTAGGGCACAAAAAGTGAGGTTTTTTATGGTATTAGAGGCTTATGTTTATTCAATGTTATTAATGTATGTTGATTCTCTAGGATTGGTTTCCTCGAATCAAACTGAGGCAGGACAAAAAACATCAGAACTACTGTTGACCCACGACAGCTTTCACTTTCTGAAGAAGTCATGGTAACGCAGCTCACGAATCCACGACATACCTCGGCTACCCATCGTGTGTCGTGTGCGAAAGCATCTGGGTCCAAGGAACAGTTACGGAACGACCGAGATGCACCCATGACACGACTAATGGGACTGCCATATATGCCGCCCCATTGGCCCCCAAAACCACTCCAACTGATCGGCATATATGGCATATAATGGAGTGTTTGGGATATAGACAATAATAGAGATTACTAGATTTATCGAGTGGTCACTCGGTCGGCACGTGTTTACCTGGCGTGCACGCAGGAACCTACAATACCAGAACATCAACCTGCTGATTCATCATGGAAAATACATGTACCATCATTTACGGCTCCTGTGTAGGATACGTTCCCAAAGTGGCTGGCAGGGATTGGATTGATCTCTTCAAAACCCAGATTCCTCGTGCCAGGCACCATTAGCACCGTCGCGTGGTGCTCTCCGCCGTGCTCTCCGCGGCCGGCGCAGAAGCTGCGTGGTGCGATTCGCAGAAGAATGGGCTGAGTGGATTGCCCGCACGAACGTGGGCAAGGATGGGACAGATTCCAGGGCCAAAGTCGATAACCCGACAGACCATGCCCCCAAACCAGAACGCGGTCATGCATCTTCAATTGACGGTTGCCAGACGTTTAAAGACTAGAGTTTTGAGAGGGCAAAATCGACATGATGCTAGTTGCTGGAAAAAAGGAACGAGTGCGAACTGTGATATTGGAACTTTTTCTTTTTGACATGAACCTCCCTGTTCGAACCAAACAAGTGAGGGAGAGTCTATGAGTCTAGAATGAGAGGCCTTCAAGGGCTCAAGGGAGCTTGGTCCAGGACTTGTGTTTGGAAAGGACATAATAGGGAAACATATTTGTTGCTGAATTCATGCTATAGAAAGGAGCACGCCAGGACATTAAATTAATCTGAATGGGGACCCTGTCCTCAGTTGTCCTTGTGAACTTGCATAATAGACTTATCGATAGCTATATAGGTAGATAGAGAGATCGATTCCAACGATTTCTTCAATTGGATCAACCGGAAGCACCTCCGGATTTTTCCAGAAAACCGGAAGCATCCGGAAGCACTTCCATGTTTTGACCTGAGTGTAAGTAGTTACTTAATCCCATCTATATAGATGGAAACTGAGACGATGCATGGAACTGAGGCGATTTTCCGTCTTCTAACCTCGAACGCACGGCAGAGACGGAACGCCTGCTTGCCCATCCCTCCTTCCCTTGCCCAGGCCAGCGGCGCGGACGGGTTTCCTGGCTTTCCCAGAGAGCTTCGTGTTTGGCGTGGCCACCTCAGCATATCAGATCGAGGCGCCGCTCGGAGCGGAGCGGCGTCTATCAGACCGGACAGGAGCGGAGGCGTCCTGGACGGCATGATCGGTTGGCGGTACGGAACAGACATCCATCCTTTGGGGTGTCCAAATTGAAGGCAACGAAAGAAACAACTATATATTGATGTTCGTTATGTTTAGAATGCATTCATCTTGAACACATTGACACTGTCACTTTCGCATCCGTTGGGTTCAGGGTACAAGCGCCCGCACATAGGATCGATCCATCAGCAGTCGTGACCCACCTGGAGCCCCACTGGTCGTCCAACACGTGGCGAAGCACCAGGGCTTGGGCTGCGGCGACAGCAAGTTCGCATATCGTTGGTCAAGCAAGGGCTGCACTTATTGCTAGTCATGCTAGTTCCAGGCTGTAAAAAGCACCTACTCCAAAAAGTCACAGAAACTTTTTTGAGATCAAGTTCCCACTCAGCAAAAGGTTATTCAACCGCTGGTTTAGGTAGAGTTGGTTGGCCCCAAGCAGCTCCACCCTCTCTAACAAGGAATCACGACTGTTCGCAGTTTTCCTTTGTTTAGTTTTGTCAGTGCTTCCATGATAGTAGGTATAGCCCCAGACAGCAGAGGTCCATTCATTGTTTCAGGGGTTTGCGACTCGGTGGTTATTGCATTTCACCCTCCCTGCAACAATGGTGGAAGTGGACAACCCCGTCTTGGAAGAGGAAAGACATCTTCCCTTCGGAGCCAGAACGTCCACGCAACCCCGATTGCTTCAAGGGAGCGGGCTCGCCCCCCCAAATCCAGTCTTTCATCCTCCGCATTCTTCAGATGGTACATGGTACATGTTCCTGGATGTTCTGAAAAGCTGGCGCAGGGCGCAGCGGCGGAGGGACGTGGGCCATCCATTTGGGACACCTTCTCGACTGCGGGGCATGCGAAAGATGGAGCCACAGGCACCTGTCAGACACAATGGGCATGGGCGGGTTTCAGTTGGAGATCCATTCAAGCATGTCAAGTGGTAAGTGTTCCTATGTTTTCCTCTTTTGAGAATCTGAGTGACACACACTTGGACCATGAACCTTTTAAGTTTGTCCGCTGAGAACAGTTGTCAGGTGGATTATAGGTACTTAGAGAATCTTAGAGACGAAGTTGTTGGTAACTGTGTTTCACTTCTGGATACAGCACCAAACAACACCAAGTGGCTCCATCTGCACTAGTTCTCGGAAACGCAGCGCGACATCGCTGAAACACCTCGCGGCGCGCACCGCGAAGAGATGGACCGCATGGGGGACCTGGGTGTTCCCTTTGTGGGGTGATTCCGATGTTCTTCGGACAGTGGAACGGTAGATTGTTGAAGCGCGACGGTTCCGTTGAAAGAAGTCATACACGTCGATGAAGGAACACATCACATGGAAGTGGATGGCACCCGCCTGCTCGTCAAGGAAGGTCTTCCTTTCAGGATCATGCCATGCACTTAACCATGTGATGAGCTTCGTCAGTACTTTAAACCATTTTTCACTGGCACAACTCGACTCAACTCCACGCTTGACGTTGGAATCATCGTTTTCTCGAACAACATCCGAGGTGAGGTGGCATGTGATCACTATCATTTGTTCAAGGACTGAGTTCAGGGGCACGGCCATCAAACGTACGACATACGACATCAAGCCATGAGAGATTTGCATGAACCCGTCACTTTTGCAGGTAGACCTGAACGTGGCAACACTTGCCGGGATTCGGATCCAGGTAGACCAGCTTGGCGAATGGCCTTCAAAACTCTACAGCACTCGAGAATAGCACCCTTTGAGCGAGGCCAGCACGGGTAGCTGAGCTTCCACATGTGTGACCAGCCTGGGAAAGTTCTGCCTTCGAACAGGGTTTCGACTCTGGGCACAGTGTCCTCCACACGCAAAAGAGATTAGCCGCTTAGCTAGCAGCTAAGCTACTTGATCCTCGCCTGATCTTCACGACATATGGAGCACCGGATGTTTTGTAGTTACGGGTTTTTGATGGTTTTTGCCACTCACATGGTGAATAATCAACTCCTAGAAATCGTTTCCGGACAACATACATGCCATGTCCACCCTTTTCGTCTCCAGATCGTCCACCTACTTGCTGCCCACCTGAAGATCGTCCATCCCTTTCACAGCTCAGCCTTGGGATCAGATCTGTTGCCCGCAGCGGTTGTGACGTTTGTTTGAAGGGCCCAATACCCCAATTCCTCTCAGAAACAAAGCATCTTGGAGAAGGGCCCAGAGAAGTTCGGGACAGAAGGAAGACGAACACCTTGAACACTTTGAACTCCCTTCTTCTCAGGTCTCTTCTAGTTGCTTTGCCAAAACCTCATCGAAATCCCGTTCCGGGTTCCATGCGCCAGGGGGCAGTGGACCGACCAAAACTCGGAACGGGAGTGCGACAAGGTAAGGATTCCCGGCATGATCACGTGATCAAACACCATGTTCCGCAGAGAATCCTCGGAATCCTCGGCTGCCAGCCCTGAATTTTCCAGGAGGACATCCGTTTGATGAGCTCCTTGAAGGTGAAGGCCTATCGTTTCTCCATTTCCTGGAGTCGCCTCCTCCCCAACGGCGACGCAGCAGAGCCCCCCCAGCGAGGCCGCGAGTGTCCACGGGCGGAACTGGGGCCGATGGCAAGAGTCAGATCACCACAGCATACTTCCAGGATTGCTGCATAGAGGGTCATTCAAACTTGAGATGATCAACATGAGAGTTATCATCAACTTTGGCTCCTGGCTCAGAGAAAGACCTTCACCCGTGGGGAGTCTTTCAGAGACTAAGACTTGAATCATAACACAAGCTAACATCAGGGAAATCATTTAACCACTTTTGAACCTCCGAATCCTTGAGTCGCAGCGGCGACAGTGTTACCCTTCCCCCTCTCTATCCATCCTCTCCTTCCTTTCTCCAGGATGTGTAAGACAGGAAGCTCTTTGCTACGAACGGGGCTCCTGGCCTTACTGCTAGGAACAAGGACGCTACAAACGGGGCTCCTGGCTGTCTCTTCGCTCAGTCCAGGAAGGCCTTCGCTTCTACTCCGAGCTCCTGGACGCCTTGCTCCAAGCAGGCGTGCAGTCGGCCGTGCGTTTCCGACCGGTGACTCCGGGCGGTGCGCTCCGTGGTTCGGTGACGTCGGGGAACACGGATCGTGGAAAAACGCCGCGGTTTGGATGTGTTACTTTTTGGAATTGGTCGAAGGGGTCTTTGTTTCAAGGTCCCATCTGGTTGTGGCAGACTTGCATACCCATTTGGTTGTTGCTTTTGTTGCTGGTCTAAAATACACCGTAAGTATGCGTTTTTTTTTTTCCGCAAAAAAACCGGCGGTGCTGGCAGACTTGGGTGTGTCCAAATGGGTTGAAGCTGTTCTGGAAAAGAACGGTCCGTCATGTGGGAGGACTCTTTGAACCTTTGACAGTCATGATGTGGGCCACGATGCGGAGCTCGTGTTGCAGGAACTTGACATGTGAGTGACCCTGGAAAAAAGAAGAACTCACGTCTCCAAATGCCCTGGTCGCCTGTTCACAGATTTCAGAATGACCTATATTCAAACAACCTCACCCATGTGCAAGAAGCCCTCGCTCGTGAAGATTGGGTTCTGAACACCCATCTTCTCGGGTGTTCTACATTTCACCTCAAGCTGCCCCAGAGGATCCCAGTTAACCAGTTACCGCTATAATCCACTATATAATAAAGAACCAGGGCTTTTAGGTCCATATTAGACATTTTTTTGAAACCATCGGTTACCAGCTATAGTTGTAACCAGATGGAGCGCCCTCCAACCAAAAGCCGAGCGCAGCACGGGGCGGTGCTATGCGGTGCTGAAGATCCGCTGTTCGCACTTCTGGCGAAACCACGTTCGTTTGAGACCAAAACCATGCCCTAGCAGTCCAAAGACTCTTTCCTTTGCACCACCAAGGCTACCTGGAAATTCCTGTCGTTTTCCTTAGACTTCCGCTCCAGGTGAGACCATGTGAGACACCCAGCTCCAGGTATTGAGCCATGGGTGACGCTCTATCATTGGGATCTTCCAGAGGCGACCCGCCAGTCGGAGTGGCGACCCACCAGTCGGAGTGCGGTCATCAGGTTGGACGTCACGAGGTTGGACGTGACGAGGTTGGACGCGTGGATTGATTGATTGATTGGTGGTAAGGTGTAAGAATTGGATGATTGATGTGTTGAGATCATTCATTTCTCCTGTTGATTGGATCTGGACGAAACGGGGAAGACATAAATAAGCAACGGTGCACCACCTTCCATGCGAAACAGCGACTGCCAGGCCCTGCATGCCAAAGGCGGCTGGCTTTCCAAGGCTCGAGCGGATTCGTTCGTGCCTTTGATGGATTTCCTGTTGCCGAGCAAAGGAGGCTTCAAAGGCAGCTGAGACAAGCATGGGCAAGTTGGATGGGGCAGAGTCAAGAGGTTGCTTTTTCATGGCCCGACATGAAAAGACGCTTTGCCCTTTTCTGGTCTGTCTATGTGTGAAGCTCCCAGCTCCCAGCAGTAGAATTCTTTTTTAATGTACACTCCCTGCAGTGAATCATCATGGGCCAACGTGGAAGACCACCCGTCGTTTGATCTTCGGTTCGGAACCATGGTCATCCGAAATCGGAGCCATGCCATCCATGGACACGATGAAGACACGGAGAGTGTCAAAGACCTTCGCCTTCGTTCGTACACTTTCTCGAATGATGAAGACTCCCCAGCCGATAAGCGGGTAGACGGTTTCGAGACAGCGTGGCGTCCAAACAGATCAAACAGTCCAAACGCTGTGTTCCTCCGTCCATGGAGATTTTGAGCACTGGTCTCCACGTGTTGGGGGTTGCATTTGGTCATGCGAAGCTCTCGCGTGGAGACCTGCATGAATGGTGATCAGAGGTGAATTCCAGAAGCCCCGGAAGTCTTCACTGCCTGGAAACTCTACAGGTTCTAGATAAAGATGTTTGGGCTGTGGGTCGAAACCAGGATACCTTGCTTGTCCCACCCGGCAGGTTTCACGCTGCATGGTGGGTGGACCAGGGCTCCAGTCTCGGTTGAACGACACTTCTTCAACAGACTGGGTTGGCCATGGTTTCTCCAAGGCAGGCCATGGGGCAATTCTCCAAGGGCCACCAAAAGGGAATATTGAAACCACTTGGCACGGTTGAAATCGGTTGAACGTGAAATCTCAACGCTTCCGAGCTTGTCTTCACGCCCCGAAACAAATCGCTCTCTTTTCTGGCGCCTTTGGGTACGAACGAGGTGATTCTCAGGGAGGTCCAACATACCCTGAATTGCCATGGTCTTTTGGTTGCACGTTGGACCCGGGGGAGAGCGACCCCCCCAGTGACCGGAAGAAACTGCCATACTCATTGAGGTATTAACCATGTTTTAACATGTATTAACTGTAATAATTCACATGTCTAGTCCATCAGCCTGCCATAGCCTGCCCCATTCTCCACGTCTTTCGTGTCCGCATCCAGGAGATGATTGTGAAGGCCTTTGGAGACTACGCTCGGAGCTTCGGCAGGGGAGACCCGCCGTGGGCGAGCGGCTGCGGGCGGTTTGGGTCCGAAATGGCGTCAGGGTCGGACCGCAGGTGATCCACTCGGTTTGTGCGAAGCATGTCGAGAAATGCTGAAAAAACACTGCTGGGCCCAGTGTGGCGAAACGAGCCAAGCGAACGAGGGATTGAGGATGAGCAGGAGGTAGAAGTCATCCGTCGCTGTGATCTAGCTTGCAAGTTTGTTTTTATGATGATTGTATATTATTGTGCCCGGCATCCGTCGCTAGTGTTATATATGTTTGTTCTTTGCACCTGGCACAAGAGCCCAAAGTACTGCCAAGCACCGCTTCGCGTTCTTGTGCTGCAACTACTAGCTTCTTGCTCCTAGTAGTAAGGCCAGGAGCCCCTAGTAGCGTCCTTGCTCCTAGTAGCGATGCCAGGAGCCCCTAGGTGCGTCCTTGCTCCTAGTAGCGATGCCAGGAGCCCTTAGTAGCTTCTTGCTCCTAGCAGTAAGGCCAGGAGCCCCAACCACCTGTGTGGACCCTTCTGCGTGCCCAGGATTTGCTTCCATCACTTTGGCGATCGAGTGAAGTACTGGATCACTCTCAATGAGCATCTCGTCGGAGCATGCGCTTCCGAGTTTGCATTAGGTTGGCGGCTATCGCTAGTAGGTGGGAGGTGGGAGGCCATGCCTTCGCTAGTAGGTGGGAGGCCATCGCTTCTAGGTTGGAGGCCATTGCTTCTAGGTTGGAAGCCATTGCTATTGGTTAAGTTTGCAGGCATCATTTGGACTGGGAAGCCTATGCTGCTGAAATAGTAATCATTTCGGTATCCACGCACTTTTGATTCCTCCCAAGCCAACCATGGTTAAGAATGAAATCACTGAGCACTCGAGCATCCAAGGTGGTGGAGAAGACCCGCATGCCCCTGGTTAGAATATGTTAGAATCACGGTCCCGTTGGGTGTCGAGTTCCGCTGGCGAACCGCCCATCGTTTTGCCTCAGGTCGATGGGTCGCTTCACCCGACTCTTGAGAACACCAACGAAGCCTGTTGAGTTTTGGGGGAACCACCTTGAGTGACTCAGCATTCCTCAGCTGCTTTCCTCTCAGGCCCTGGTGCAGTGCTGTCTCTTGGCAAAGAAGGATCTGGACTAGTCAAGGATCTCAACCAGTCATTGCAGCGTTTTTCTTTCCCCAAGTTTTTCACCTGTTGTGAGACTCAATATCTCAAGACGAGGGGATCACATGGGCTCCATCGGGGCTCCATCGGGTGTTCTGATGTGCTGTCCTCACCATGAGGGGTTCAAGATTTTCTGAGTCTTATGGCGATCCCACTTTCCAAGGGTGACTCCAGCAAGATGAAGGCTGGATCTGCCTTCTCTAGAGTCTCAGCGAGGAAACTCTCTTCACGTTCTATGTTTTTGTTGCTTATTTATTTGCAAATATGGGGAGCCTTTGGGGCCCTTGATTTTGGAATCTATTGTCTCCTCTTATTTCGAGGGTGGACCGTAGACCGTAGACGTAGACAATCCATTGCTCCACTTCATGAGCGTGATGCACCCTTGGCCGCATGTGAAGGGTTGGGCATCTATATTTGAAAGGAACCTTTTGCAACCAAAGATCCTCTACATCTGGCTCCCGTCGTATATGATATGAAATGATATGATACGATAGGATGTGAGATGAGATGAGATGCTATGATGATGATGATGATGATGATGATGATGATGATGATGATGATGAT
>CAXAMN010022450.1:531979-570502 GCA_963970005.1 Durusdinium trenchii | reverse complement strand
TGATGATGATGATGATGATGATGATGATGATGATGATGATGATGATGCTGATTCAATGATGATGATTCAATGATGATGATTCAATGATGATTCAATGATGATTCAATGATGATTCAATCAATGATCTTAACATTTGCGAGAACCAGTAGGGGGGTTGTAAGATTTTACTCACCTCTTTGCCACTTGGAGGGCTGCGACATTGATCTACAGATTCCGTCTCCGCTTACTTTTGGAATGGTGGCAAAACGGGGTTGCTGTATTACCTTGAAAGAAAAAAACAAAAACCTTTGCAGGTTGAATCAACAGCACAGAACCCTTTCAGCCTGTTTGAGCTTTTCCGCTCTTGTCATTTCCCAGGTCTTGGGCTACAACACTGGTGACCATGCACCCGGCTACACCGAGGAAACGGACACTGCGTGCTACGTCGCAGGTGGGTCCCGAGGGGTTTTTTCGATACCCAACAGTTGGAGGAACCTCAGAGGGACATTTGGTAACTAGAATAGGGAGGCCCCTCTAGGACCCTCTGCAAGAAGGAAAATAGACGCGGGTCGGGTTTCCCTATTAAAATACCAATCCAACTATTCTTGACTGTCCTGAGTCCTGAGTCCTTAAGCTACTGGACCAGGCCCAGCTCGTCCTTGGTTTTGAAGATATTTCTGACTGTGACTGAACGACTTGTTCAACCCGAAAAAGCAAAGGACCGAGATCGTTGGCTGTGCCGGACTCGCAGGCCATCATTTGCTTTTGGCTCATGCAGAAGCCGCCCAGATCTACCGGGAGGAGCGAAGTGAGCGAACCGCTCGTGGCGCGGGTTGCTCAAAAGTATAATGAACTTTTTAAATATAATTCTATATGCCTATGCCTATACAAATGTAATGGTCGTATTTCCCACATCTCATTCAATTGAATTTGACATTGGTGCTTGTTTTGGAGTCTCGTTTTCTAAGTACCTCTGATGCCACAGCACTATACACTATACATGTACAGGAGATCTCACTTTATAGCTTACCCCTACCTCGTTCAGCGGGGCCACACCGTTTTCAAACAAAATGCGGCCACCTCCCAGCAAATTCTTTATGTCGGTATATCAATGCGGTTGCTCACATGATACAGTGATCTCGAAACTTCATAGTTCATAGACGGTTTTGGAGCGGAGTATATGTTCAGATGGACTCTCCGCTCAGCTTTCCTCGTCCGCACTTCCTCACCTCAGGAGTTTGCACAGCAGGGTGGCGAGGCCGAGGGGTCTGGAGCGCTTGCAGCGATGATTTTGGCGGCTCAAGTCTACCCGCAGGTCCGCAGGTTGGAGACCTCCCTGTGTTGAAATAGGGAGACCATCCCAAAAACATCAGTCGACCCCCTGGAAGCTTCGGGAAACAGACCAGTCTAGCTAGCCAGGGCTCCCGGTCTCCCTATTAAAGCACACACCCGGGTGAGAAGAGTCTATTGCGCGCGTGCTTGTCCCCAAGGTCCATGAAGGCAGTCTGTTTGACACTCACTGAAGGTCCGTAAGGGTAAACTATCCTGTCAGAGATGGAGTCTTGTCATACTCCACATGAGGTTCCTTATGGTTCAACCCCCCTTCTGGTGAATATGCTTTGTTGTTTCATTTTTCCAGGTTCGTCAATGCAAGCAAATCCAAGCTAGGAGAACACATGTTTTACTTGTCTTACGGAACACCCGTGTTGCGGAACACCCGTGTTTTTGTGCACAAGACGCCAGCAACTTCTTGGCAGACTCAGTTTCTCATGTTCAGAACCCGTATTCATCCCAAACCAGAATTTTGTGGATGGTTTTTGAATGTTTTTGAGAACACTGGTTTTGCTAGCAAAGACCTAATGGCCCTACGTGCGTTTCAAGACCCCACATGTTTGAGGTGTTGGAAGGTGCTTGTGAATTGCTGGGTGGTAACTCCGCCACGGATCTCTCTTTATTGAAAGATCTAGTAAGCTTGCATTGGAACCAAACATCTCAAAGGCCTACTGAACAATGTGACGACAGATTAATAGTTGTCAAATTCATTGAAAGACCTCCCAGTAAAGCATATATCGTTTATACAAAATGCTTGCCCCACTACCCCACATCGGAACTGTAGATCCCTGAAGGTCCAAATCATTCATTTCGAGTGAACCCAGGAAGTTGTTGGGGCTCTCCAAACGGGACAAACCCAAATGAGGAGACCCATAAAACCCCTGTAGAAAGTCGTTTGCATTCAAAGGCCATCGGCAAGCATTCTATGATAGATTCTATGTCTTTTGGGATCGACGGACACAAGAAAATCCTGCGTGCCGGTTTCGTGCCGAAACCCGACAGGTGGGCATTTCGTTGAATGCCGACTGGCGACAAGCCGACAGCGAGCGAGAGGAGGACAGTTTTTTCAGCGAGGAAGCGAACTGTGACGGGAGGACATGGTTTTTGTTGGCGCCTGTCCAACACCGAGTGAATCAGTACACTCCTCGACTCAAACACATGGTTTGGTTCATAGGCTGGAGTGAACTATGTCACTATGTGAACTACTGCCGTGTTCAGGGTTCAGTCGGATTCCTTTCGGGACCATGGCATCCACATAACCATGTGATGCGTTCGTCAGAGTGTACTTCCAAGCACTAACAAGCACTAAACTGACACCGGGGTCATGTTACAATGCTGCCACCTTCGAAATCAGAAAGTGGTTTCCCCAAAGAGGAACTCCAGATCTTCTAGGATTCTAGGTGCCACTTTCGCCATGAGCTGCTGAGCTGCTCGGCTCGTGCCTCTCCAAACTGCCAAGATCAAATGGACACAGACCTCAGAAAGTGTCTGGGGTGGGGCAGATCATCATCCTTCCGATGATGTTTTTGGATGCCTCGTAGATCCCTTCATATTCAGATCCATTGATGAACAAGTGGTGCACCCGCGGTGAATCTTACTTGTCACAGTACCATGGGCTTCTAGGATATTCTAGGTTCTCTTTGGCTATACTTTATGGATGCTGGATGCTTCTCAAGGCTCAACTTGAACGGCAACCGAAGTTTGGGGGGGCTCTTGGGGCGCTGTTGGAACCTGCCATTTCATGACCAACCAGAACCCCCCTCACTCCAAGTCGGACTCCCCGGGCTCGGCCAGCCCACCCAACATGACCCGTTGCCCGTGCGGAAGATGTCCGTCAGGACTTGGAGGCGGCCCGACGGGCCATGGAATTCTCCTTGGGTTGGTTTGCCGAGCCCATCTACCTCGGGGACCGATGGACGAGTCCAGTGGGAGGGCTTGGAGGAACTGGGACGGGGACTGGAACTTGACGGCCTTTGAAAAAGGCCCCTAAAGAATTGGACATCCAGGACCCAAAACACCACTCACATGGAATGAAGTACCTGGGTTCCTTTAAATGCACAATTGATATTATCCACATGGAATGACCCACAAACATAGCTGGAATCGCTGGAATGAAGGTGGCTTTCAACCATCGAACATGCTCAGGGACGAGCATCTCACCAGGCATCACGGAGTGCGTTTTTTGGCGTAAAAGACACTCTTTTACGGCGTATGGGTCGGCTCCTGAGTGCCAATGACCAGATAGTTCATGGAAAGTGAATTCTTACACATCCTCCTTTGTTGGCGTCAATGAGGCCTGGTAATGGTTTCGTTCTTTTGCATTTAGTATGTATGCACACAGAATGTGAAAATGGTGTCGGTATCCTTGCTCCTGCTTTGGTACGGCCTGTTTCGGAGCTCGTGCGTTTGGCTTCTGGCCATTCCGGAACGTGGCGCCTGTCGGTGAGCGGGATGGGCGGTGTCAACGATCTGTGGACGCTTTTCGTCCACAGTCCTGATGTGGACACTAGCACATTTTTAGATATTTTTAAGCATAATCATCATCAGTTTGGCACACTTTGCAACAGGCAAAGTTTTGGGCTTCGAATTTGTGCACGTACATAGTGTATCATATACTGTCCAGTGCAAAATTACATATAGCTGGGTGACGGTTTAAATTTCGGATCTTTTTAACGACCGTGCTTGGGATGATCGAGTCACGATCGAGCCACATTGGCTCATATTGTTCGATGATTCAATGAAACCACCAACCAAAGTAGATCCAAATAGTCACTTGTAAACCTCCCAGGGTGCTTTGCAGCTGGGGTCACCACGCAGGACTATCCCAAGTGCATGCGAGAAAGCTGTGGAGATCGGTTTCTTGATCACGTCCAACGCGTGGGACTTCCGGGCTGGGCTTGGGGCCAAAAATAAACGTGTTGCTTCACCGCTTGGTCATCGATTTTTCTGGTTTCTTGGACTCCAGTATACAAGACACCCCAAAGACTTAACACGTGTATTATGTCATACATTGTCATGCATATGCTGCCCTTACCAGGGCACAATACCATACAATACCTTTGTTTTTTCCTGTCCAACCACCACCTGTGGTGGTGCCAAACATGAGGGACCACCAATTAAGTTTGTTTCATTTAATATTTAGTTTTCGAAAGAATTCATCACCTTCTACCAGAGGATTATTTTTGAATTGATATATTCTATGTGAGACACAACTATATTTGACTCTGTTTGTCAATGAACCAATCCTTAGATAGTTGAGGTTTTCTTTGCACTCCCGTGTGGGAGGGTTGATTGGCAGCATGTACTTCAAACATGGATCGCCACCCCCCTTCGCCCTAGCTCGGCCGAGCTCGAGCTCCGGGACTCGGAGCAACTCGTTCGGGACCCGGGTGAGCAAGGTTGCCGAGTTTCTCTGCCTCTGAGAAGAAGAAACTCTTCCAGTCCAGCGACTTCTTTGGGTTGAGCCTTGGATCTAAAAGGCTTGGAATCCGAAGGATCCGATCTGCTGAAACAGTATGTTAGCAACAGTCGTTTTGTTCAGCAACAGTTCTCCCAAGTTGTTGATGGTGAAGGTGCGTTGGTGAAAACAAACGCACAAGCCTCTCTCAATGATAGAAGGAATATTTTTGGGGAAAAATCCTCCAAGTTCAAGTTCTTAAAGGTGGGAATCCTCCAGCTTTAAAGATTGCAGGCTCGTCAAGCTAGTGAACCAACTGTTTGCCGGCCTGCCTACCGAAAGCATACCGGAGTTGGTCAACTTGCCAGAGAAACTCTCCAGTCCTTCTTGATCCTTCTTGCTTTCTCTGGAACTTACTTCATGTTGGAGGCCATCGCTCTTCGGTTGGAGTTCCATCGCTACTGTATTAGGTTGGAGGCCATCGCTATTAGGTTGGAGGCCATTGCTCATAGGTTGATCGCTGAGCGGTTCGTCGCTGGGCTTAGTGCCACTACACTGGTTACGGCGCCCCGTGAGGCAGTCGCATACGGCCTTTGCTGGTTGGCTCAAGTGAGGGAAGCATAGCTCAATGCATCTCGGTACTAAAGCTGGAAGTGGCCCATCCATGCATCCATGTAGCCCTCACTAGTGACCCTAACAAACCCTTTGGCTACTTGGCTACTAGTGACCCACCTCTCAGCCGTTCTCAGGAATAGCTACAGCGGGAACATGGCCAAAGCACCCCCGAGGCCCTTTGAGGCGGGCCTGTTTTGGGCAGGATCCGCCACGTCGAGGTCAGCCACGTTGACCAACATCCCGACACCGTGGGCAATAGGAGAGGAAGAGGTCCTTGGACCAATTTATCTCTGGCGATCTAGAATCTAGATTCGATCAGATCGATTGGTCCAAGACGAATGGTCAAGGGTCGATTCAAGGCAATTAGGTGGATTTGATGATAGCAGGCTCTACCTGGTTGGCCCTTTCAAAAGCCACGCGCGGCTTCTTCGGATATGTTTGATGATCTTTGATGTTAAGACTCTAACAACTATCAGACTTAAGGCCACCCACCTTTTAGCTGGCTGGCCCAGAGAAGAGTCGGTCGACACCTCCCTGGTCCGCTACAACGGATTCTTGGGATCCAACGAGCGCATCGGTGGCATGGTCGAGGCACAAAGCCATGGCTCTTGGGGCCTCGAGATTCCTCTTTTTTTTTGAGAAGCACTGATCATGATGAGCTGATGTCAACATAGATTCTGCATACCAAGAACCTATAAAGACACACATCATGAAGCAAAAGCGGTATCTGAAGCTAAACAGCCTACATATGCTTCTTGATTGTATAGGTTTGAAAACGGCGTAATACATGTAAGGATGATGTTTGATGCTAACTGTTGTCTCACAATCCTTCCCATTCCCATTGATATTTTATTGATTTGTTATTTATACATATATATATATATAGGTTGCTTTCCACGTGACGTGTTCCAAACTTGGGAGTCTTCATGAGTCTTCTAAATCCCACATATTCTGGTGGACATCCATGATGCAATAATGTTTCAAACAATATATATATATATATACACCCCCAAATAGAAGAAACGTAGATCCCCAATAAACATATATTGAAAACTGTGCCACTATCTATTTGGGGACCACTATAAAGTCTATCAACAATTGCTAAACATTAACCTGTAAAGCCACAAAACTCTGATTTTTGTTGATCCTAAATAAAGCTGTATAACGGTTGTTGACCTTGCATGGGGTCTAATAGTATGTAAAAGTCCTTTAGCTTTAAGCGTTATGAGTGATTCAATTCATCCAATACAGACTCTTGGAATCCTCGCCCACCCAAAAAAATGTCCTTTCAGACGCAGGGCACTGGCTACTGGGAAGACATCGGTCAGCTCCTCAGCATTTGCAGCTACAATGTGTCAAGGCGACCACTTCCACAATAGCTTCTCTATCATAGCCAGGATAGTGAGGTAGATGGTAAGAATTCAATCCCACTGGACTTCCCCCCACAGCCCGAGACTACACCGTCGCCAACTGCGTTTGAGGCGTGGAGTGGTGGCACACGGACCACCAGTGGGCCAGAACGGACATGGATTGGCCCGTGGTGCCGTGGTCCTTACGTGAGATTCTCCTCTACGTGCAGGCGCTTTTTTTCGCTTCGCACGCAGGGAGAAGGCCGTGCGAATCGGCGGGGGGGCTGGAAGTCCGACTCTTCGAAGCAAGTATAGGCTTACCTCGGAAACACAAGGAAGAGAACCCCTGCAAACTATATTTAAAGCTTTAAAGTAACTTTATCAGTCTTTTTTGTTTAAACAGTAACTGTAGCCGTAACTGATTCCAGGTCTTAAAGCGATATACGAAGAGGACTAGCCGAGTCGACTAAAGAGTGGCATTCGACTATCATTTGATGTGAGTGTTTTAGACGGCGCTCCTATTCTGCAATCTCCACCCTGGTCTTTTTCGCTGCGTGCCACACCTGAGCTCATCGCGTCAAGCACTACATCACTACACTCACCGCCTTTTGTGTGAAGACCCTGATGGCCATGGAAAACTATGATGGACTCCATGGTCAATGACTAGTTTCAGGCTCCTCATTGATGGTGAGAACGAGGCAAGGTGCAATAACATCGGAAGGCTCCAGAAAATCTCTTCTTTGAGTAGTTCTGGCGGGAACTGCCACTTCTCAGCTCTGAATTGTTGTATAGTGATCCCCAAATAGATAGTGGCACGGTGATGCATGGTTAGTATGGATCTGCTTTTCTATCTATGTATGGGGGTCTCTATATATATGTATTGCTCAGTTCCGTATGTATTCCAACAGGTCTCTCTATGGATATGTATGGTGAGACATAGATGAATTGCCAACCAATTCCGAAGACTCGACTCGTCACCCGACTCGTGCGGATGCGGCTGGGGGGTTTTGGGCTCGTGCCTGCATCGGGGACGAGGTCCGGCCTCCAAACCGAAGAGCGATGGCCTCCAACCGGTGTTTTTTCCATGTTGAACTCACTGCAGTGGAGAAGGATTTGAGCCTCCACCGGTGGTTTCACAAAGAAGTATAATGTAAAAGAGCTGGATGATTCCTGGATGATCCTTTCCCCAATACGATCCAAGCACCAGGATCGTTACAAGCCCATGGGCGGCATCATTGTCACGGAGAACGGGTGTGCCTGTGAGCCTGACATATCAGTGGCCTGGCATGGAAATGCGGCTTGCGACTGGGTACCCTTTGTCCAGAAAGCCTGCTTCATCGCCTCGTTGAGAAGCGATTGTTCACCATTTTCCTTTACCAAAGAGGAGGCGGGGAGAGGAAGTCAAATAGATCAGCTACCCATATATAGCTACCCTCATGTGCTTGTAAGCTTCCCACCACGCTTCCCACAACGAGCGAATTTGTCACATGGTAACTCATATCATCCCAAAAGTTTCTCAAGCGATCCGGTCTAGAGCTTCTTTCAACAACAAAGGAAACACATGGCCAATCATACTACGGCCTTAGCTCCCCCGTCATCGGATTTTACATTCGTGCAATTTGCTGGAGACTCTCCGTTTACAGGTTGAACAACAAGACTCAACCAGATGAACAAGACCTGAAAAGTTATGAACGACATCTACTCACGTAGAACTTGCTGGCTTCCTCGATGTTTTGAACTCGCTGATCGATGCCCGGGTGTCCATGCTAGTCTGTGTATATCTGTGTATATACTTATTATGCAGTCAGTATAGCTCTTGCTCAGCATGCTCAATGCAGCCTTTCGGACGCTCACTGAGTATCGTCAGCCCATGGAGTTACTATGGATGTAGGTACCTGGACTGACTGGGGAACATGGGAGGTCTTAAATGAAATCCACCTACCAAAATGCATTGCCCCAACTTCACAGGCAGAGCTCGACGAAAGGCCGAGCTCTTCCGCGGGGGCGAGCGCGCGCACCGAAGCGGGAGGAGGGACGTGTCGAGTAGAACTGCCCGGGGGGGAGGAGATGAGACTTACACTCCTTGAAGACCAATCGTGGTGACATGGATGGCATCCCCTCTTTGGTCAAACCGGACAACTCAGGGTAAACATCCACGGACAAGAGGATTGTTGGGGGCAACATCCACGGACACCAGGATTGTTGGGGAGGAGTCAGGACTTAGGTTGTGATACAAATATTGGAATCTGGGAGGTGCCGAGCTCCTCCAACTGCGGTTGTTGTGGACGTGTTGGAGAAAACATGATCAATGTCAACTACGTACGGAGTTTCTTCTTTGAAGAGTAGGTACCAGCTGGGGAATTGCTTCTGGTGAACTTATATTGGGTGTGCTGCTTGAAAAGCATCATGTTGGCAACTAGTCTCAGTAATGGTATATGGGTATATAGATGGATGTTTCACCGCACTGATCTAGTATTTATATACTGAAATGGAGCCGTTGCCGGACTGTCTTTTGATCAGCTCTCCCAGCCAAAACACACGGCTCAGCCGATTGAAGAAAGGTTTCAAGCGGGTCCAAGGTCAGTAAGAATCTCCCAAATACACTTCCTGGCAATAATCCAATGATCATGGTTGCGTGGAACACCACCTATTTGTAGGAACATGAATCATCCTATTTGTCGGGCCATGGTTACGCCGCGAGACGCCTGTTTTCTTCGTTGGGTTTCGTGTCAGATAAACTGCTCAAGGCCACCTGGTGTCACCTCCCTTGTCACCTCCTGCTTCGTCCACCAGGCCCGGTGCCCTGCTTCCTCGTCCTTGGGATGGTGTCAGGCACAGCCCGGCGACCCGCCGGGCCGAGCCGAGCGCGTGGTTCCACGCAGCGGGCGCCCCGCGGGCGCCCTCGCCGCGTCGAGCCTTTGGAAGAGTTTCGAAGGGAAGAGGTTTAATTAATTCGTTTGGTCACCTTCAGACCTTCAACAAGACCCCCAGAGCTGGGGGTCTTCCCACCTCCTTGGTGAAGGAGCCTGGGCACGGACTGACTGTATTCCCAACTGGAGCCAGATCATTTGGACGCTCCAAAAAAGAAAGAAAACAACAGGCAGCACTTTTTGAAGTGCCTCGACTTGCGACCCGACAGAACTCCACCCTACTAACCATGCCTCACCCGCCGTCGACTAGGCGTGCGACTTCGAGCGACTTTGAAGATCCAGAGAGGGTGCGGTTCTTCAGGCACCGTTGGGTCGGTTCTCCCTGCCGACTTGACGCTGGCAGTATTTAATAGTCTGAATAACCATTGTTCTATTCATTTTACATGACAAAACCAGGTCCAGCTTCTTTTTCAAGGTCTTGGAAGGCTAGGGTTCTTTTGCACCCCAGCCTCCGACCCCACTGCAGCGTCTGTGGGTGTGTGTGTGGGGGGGGTAGAAAAATGCGGGCGAGGTTCCTACAAACATCCCAGCTAGATTGGTACAATTTTTCAAGTACTGCTGATGTTTATCATACACCTGGTTTCATACCAGCATTCGATCCGAGATCTTGGAGACTGGACATGTTCTTTTGCAATCTTTTGCCCAAGCAGGTTTGTAAGCTGCATGTGTGGATGCAGTGGAAGCCGTAAACGCCCTGGTGCCCTGGGAATATACAAATGGATCCGCTCGCGTCCTTCAGACAGCCGATGATTTCAGCGATGCTGATCCAAAAGGTTGATTATGCTGCTCAACATCCAGACGCGAGAAGGGTTATATAAATTTACAATATGACCCATCCATGATCATCCATGTAACTATTCCTGAACTACACATGGATGGTCTAAAATAAGTCCCACCAACTTCTAAGCTCCTCAGTCGGGTGTATCCATGGTGTATTCCACATTCAATGGGCTAACAAGGAAATCTTTTCTTAACCCAGTTCCAAGTCCACCAATCGCACACTTCTTCACTGCACTGCTTGTCTTATAAATTGCCTTTGAACATGGTTGATGACAACCAAGCGGATGCCATCGGTTGTGAAGCACCAAGTCCGGTCTATGGCATCGGTGTACCTGGCATCGGCGTACCTGGATGGATTCAGGTTTGTCTAGGTCGCGAGCGGCTCGGCCACTCACAGAGCATGCCAGTTCGCAAGCAATATAGGTTTCGTCGTAGGTTTCGTCGATCGTTTAGGGTTGGCCGCCCACCACTGGGCCACCGTGACTCACCAGGGCTCACCTGAGTGCCGTGCACGCGGCGATTGAGCGGAAGGCCCAGGCGAGAGCGCTCCGGTGACGGCGGTGAATTCGGTTCTTCTTTTGACCCCTCCGAAAGGGAAAGGGCCTGAAAATGAAAAGGTATATTCAATGATATAAATTTGTTTTCTTCTTTTCATACATTTTCATGCAATTGTGTTTTTTTTTGTGTTGTTCAACCCTTGGATCAGCGTAATTATATATAATCATCCTGGAGTAGATAGAATGGATGAATTTTCAAAAAAACAATTCACTCCTCAAAACCGGCCCTTCCAAACCCCATAGATAGAATATGGTTGTAGGGGCTTCTCTTCCTTTTCCTTTGTTGTCCTTTTCCTTCTCTGGTCGTTCTATTCTCTGTTCATTCTAAAGAAAAGAAAAAAAGGAAAGGAAAGCTTAGATAATACACATAGGAACACAACATGAGAATAACAAAGGAGCAAATACCAGAATGGGAGGAGTTGATAAGAATCTTATCACTATATTCTATCTATAGGGTCAGTCTTCATAAAATGAAAGGGATGTCAAAAACCCTGAGTTTTTTCAAAAAGAAAAATACCCCCTACGAAAGTAGATTCTATCTACTCCAGGATGATTATATATATATATGTATGTATGTACAGTATATCAGCGTTGTTCTTTTTTCTCAGGACGCGGTCGGGGGAAGCTTATGAGCTTGGTTTTTTGTGGCTCTTGACTTGTTTTACTCACACAGTTCACACATGACATGTAGAAGTGGGCGTGCCCCTGGAAGTCCATTTTCCCTCACCCAGTGAGTAGTTGCTCCGGGAAAAGCATCATAGTTATCGGGAAGAAAAGCTCTAGAACTGGGGTGTGTCCCATTCTTAGGAACAGTATATAGATAAAAGGTGATCACAAGTTCTTTACTAACCATCGTCATCGACTACAGGGAATCGTATACCCAATCCAATTGGGAGAAGTCAGTGAGGTGAAAATCGCCGCTTGTCTGGTCCTGATGTTTCTGTTGCATCGTCTGAAACTTGGCGTGGCACCTGCCCACGCACCCCCACCGGGTACCTGCTGACAGCGGTGCTGACAGCGGTGCTAGGTGAAGGGATACTTTGCGTGGTCCTTTCTGGACAATTTTGAATGGGCTGAAGGCGGAGCGGGAGCTTGGGCAGAGTCGGAACCGAGGAACTGGAGCTCGGTGTGAGTGACACCGGAGTGACTGGGTGGTTTTTTGATGCTTGGTTGACATGTTCTTGAGAAAACGTCTTTACGTTTCCCTATCACATCTTAATCATTCTTAATCACATGGTATTTTTCTCCAGACGTTCTGGAATACTTTCTTGAGTGGTGAGATCCACCGCATGTGTTCTGACTCCACCAAGCGCACACCGCTTTCGATCCTTTAGACGGAAACTTCGATCCTTTGGTGGGTTCCTCTGATTGAGTCGGCCCAGTGGAGAACTGAAAAGCAAGGGTGGATTGGCACCTTACGAGATTCTACACTAGATGATTGAGACGATCCTGTCATGTCTGAGATGAACATGGTTAATAGACATATAACTTGTAAGTGCAGGCGATAAAAAAGTATTCCGGTCGAAGATCTCTACACTGGCTTCTTCTTTCATCCCCATTTTCCACTGGCTTCGGGTGTGTGGACGAAGGATCCCAAAACCATCCTCAAACCAGCCGCATCTCGGACTCCACAGAGAACTTCTGGACAAGTCGATGTTGGACAAATTGGAACATGGCGCTGAAATTGAGTGCTGAGCGCTGAACGAATTGGATCACCGATCAACCTCAACAGAAACAACATCACGCATGTCAGCGCATGGTATGGATTCTGGATCAACGTAATGGTGAAAGAACCCTTCATCAAACGCCTCCCTCGATGTCCCACTCCGGCTTCCGCTTCATCCGATGCTTCCCCTCGGTGGCCAGGCTACGGAAAGCGCTTCGGAATTGTCCGGGTGGACTTCCAGACCCAGGACGCAGCGCTTCGTCCCGATGCAGCGGCTGGACATGTTTTTCGGCGGAAACACCGATCAATACAAGCCGGATCTGGCCCTTCAAGGAGAACGTGGATTTCCGCTGGGAGATTTTCAGGGAGAAGAGCTTAGGTTTTGTTGTCACCCAGATAAGATTGGTGCGAAATCTGTTCAGACATTGATGAATCACGTTTTGAGTTGGAGAAATGACTGGTGACCACTGACCCACTGCGTGTGGGGTTCCCTACTCTTGAGACTTCAGTCACATTGCCAGTGTTCGGACGTGGTTGGCACCTGTCGGCCTGTTTGTCGGGGTGGGACGCCACCGCGCCAGGAGAGAACCATCAAGTCCTCCGGTCACTTCTTGGCCAGGGTCTTTGAGGCCAGAGAAGTACTACACTCCAAACGAGTTGCTCACCGAGAGAGACCAGGGAAGCTTTCGGAGAGATTCTGAGAGATAGACCGGGGTCGCGGGATCCCAGATGTTTGTTGCTGCTTTTTGAACGAACGTCCTGACAATTTGATCCAACATGAGACCTAGTTCTATATGGATGTGGTTTTGCCCTGCCCTGCTTATTAGGTCTTGCTGCTGCTGCTGCTGCTGGTGCTGGTGCTGGTGTTGGTGTTGTTGTTGTTGTTGTTGTTGTTGTTGGGTTGTTGGTTTGTTGGTTTGTTGGTTTGTTGATTTTTGGTTTGTTGGTTTGGTTGTTGTTTGAGTTACTGTGTGTCATACTATATTCCATCATTAGGTATCGCCGGTTGACATCGTCAGATGTGTTGGACCGACCTTTTAAAACATCAGCAAAATTGGATTGCTCCCAGGCAAGAGATGTTTGAGACATCACTGCTTCAGGCTGAGGTTGAAATCTAGTGATTGCATCCTTGAACATTAGCCTCTTGGCAGGCCAATGGCCTGGAAGCCCCTGCCAAGGAGGTGTGTGTGGGTCGAGTGCGGAACGACCTCTCTTTGAGCCGTTGAGCCACCTTCTTTGACCTCCTTGGATTCTGGAATGGCGAGAACTCGCAGATTAAACTATGCAAAGACTAGCAACTTCTTGCTACAACTCATATCTATTATATGTTCTCCCTTTTATATGACATTGCCGTCATGCTTCAGACAGTGGACAGGGAACCCTCACAGAGACGAACGGCTAACGGCTTCATGGTTCCCTTCTGGCTCAAAGGACTTGGACGGCTGAACATGTTTGGAACTTACTAAATATATATATATATATTTATAATATATGTATATATGTATATACACATGTATATATATACATGTATCTATATATATATGTGTATGTATACATATATGGTTTCAATAGGGAGACCCGCAACCAATGGGTAGACTGGTCTAGTTCTAGTGTCCTTCCAGGGGTTCTTTGGCAGTTCTTCCTATTTTAATACGCACCCATAATATGTAATAATCACTTGAACGCCTAACAGCCCCAACACGTCCAAAAAGAAAGACATAGACCCCTATACCAGAATTATATACTTCCTTTCAGCATAGAATCTGAGCACTCCAAAGTGCTACGTGCAAAACCAGAGGATGTATCAGTGTGTTTTGTCTACCCCCCCGGAGGTAGAATCTGCTGGAGTCTAGGAAGGCGTTGTTCCTTCCAATCTCATGTTAGAAGTGCGAACGACATCACAAAACACTGCAGAAGCGAATATTTGGCCTTGAGTTGATCTGGAAGCCAGATGTGTGGGTTTCCATGGTGAAACATAGGGGGAACAATAGAACAACTTATATAAACAAGATCCATATCCTTCAATGAAACTGATTTTGACCAGTGCCTTTCCTGCGGACCTGGACTTTCGCATGCCAGGAGCAGTATCCTGGGCGGACATTCTGAGCAGAGCAAAAGGAATATGCTGGGAGCAGGTTTGCGCGAGGTGGGTAGTTCCAAAACAAGTAAAAATCACGGGGCTTCCTGCTGCCAGTCCTGTGTGCTGGTTTTCAAGTTGCTCAACACACTAGGACATGATTTGACAGCGCATTTCTCAGCAGATGGGAGGTCCCAAAATCAGTCATCCCTTCAGTCTGTTTGACCTTTCAGTCGTCCGAGTTCGTCCGGTCCGGAACGCGTGGCCAGGTGCTTTTGCCACTGGCAATGGGTGGTGCTGAAGGAAAAGACCAGGACCTCGCTGGAAGGTCTGGTGATTTTGCGGTCCGGATCGAGCAACTTTGGCTGGGGGTTCGGTTCTGGGTAGTGTAGGATTTCTTCCAGTTCAAGCCAATTTTGAGGACTGAAAAAAATTGACGGCTTCAGCTGTTGACTTGTAGATTAGGTTCAATCACAGGGCCAGGGCGGAGATTTCTCACTAATCATACAATATTATACACCGTGTTCAAAAAGTCCTCCTCTTGTTCTATCCTACTCTCCATTTTATTGTGGAATTTGTGAGATACTTGATACTTTATAATATATACAGTATATACATATTTACGATTGGGTATCTCCTTCTCTCTAGTTGCTGAGAAGCTTGACCACCTACCGAAACACCACCGCCGTTCGCCACGGCCTTCGCCAAGCCCTCCGCCCAACTTCTTCGGCCTTCGCCGTCGTCAGTCTGCGAACAGAAGCAGCATCAGTTGGAAGGCGGACGCGCCCGTCATCGACCGGTGGACGGTTCTTGGCAGAAACACACACATCTTCTGGGTGTTTGATGGGGGTTTGTGGCATCTGACGATGGGTGTGTGTTCGATTGCTCACCACTCAGCGATCGACGCCGTTGCCTTCGCTCGCTTTCTCCCTGGTGGATGTACATCGTCGCAACATGTCGCAACCTGGGAGATGGTGTTTTTGTTTCCAAAGCACAACTTTGGCTGGGTCTGTCCTATTTCCTGTAATAGTCGGTAAGCCATTAATTATCGACAACTATATTTTAGAGATGCCGGCCTGCAACCTAACCATCATCCGCTGGGCCCTTGCAATGGAATATATAATGGGATAGCCAAGACTTACTAATTAAATCTGATTAATCTCTTGCCTGTGTATATCATTGTGGCTGCCTAAAAGGGGGGCGTTCTTCCTTTTCTTCAGCAGCTCCTTCCCGCAAGGGGCCACGCCTGCGGCCGCAGGGGCAGACACCCAGCCCAGACACCCAGGATTCTCCACTGTTGGTTCTTTTCGCTGACTGGTATGAACGATCATGCTGAATTTCTATGGGAAGTAGTTGCAAAGTGATAAGAGCAACCTGTGGAGTATTGTGAAATGAGATACACTCCTCACTTACCATGGAGGTGGGGAGTTCACCCCCCATGACATTCGGCGCCTTCGAAAGACCACACTGAGAGGCCTGGAGGCTTCGGGAGCCAAGTGCATGGAGCAGCTGAAGAAGGTGAAAGCAGCTCAGTTGGACGTCAAGTCTTGCAGTTGGTGCCATGGGTTTCTGTATAGGTTTAAATAGTCGGTTTATCGACCGTTCGACACCACCGAGAACGACCCGGGGGCCCGTTCCACACGCCGTTCGTTGGATCGGGCATGTGCCGTTTTCCATGAATCGACGAAGAGACCAACATGTCTTTTACTGGAAGAGTGTATAGGTTGAGAGCCTTTCGAACCTCTCATGGTTTGTTCCGAATTGATACTATGCATGTGTATGCGAGAGAGAGAGACTTTGAAAGAGCGGGAAAAGAAGGCATAAGTACGCATAATATGAATTAAGATTAAGATGTATCAAGTATTATATATAGCATTCGTTATATTATATATGTACGGCAGGAGCAACACCTTAGTGAAGACTGCATGTAGACATGTGTAGAGCGACAGTATCACCAACTGATGGTGCAATGGGCACCTCTATCCCGAACTGCTTTGAAGTGGAATGGTTTCTTCGGTCTCATTCAAGTATTTGCCTTAAGTTGTCATTTGTTGTTCCATGAGTCTTTTGGTTAAAACACATCGATTGGGTGGAAAGCATCGAACACTTGGACTCCTCCCTGAACCAGCACCATGTGGCAGCCCGGAGTCAGCGGTTGGACGACCCGACCCACCGCAGGCTCAAAGGCGCGGGGCGCTGCAACGCGCCCGGAGCGTGGACATCGTCCTCCGCGCCGCTGCGCCCGGCAGCCCGGGAACGCGATCGCGGTGGCGGAAGCGATCGTGGGATGCTGCTACTATGTGGGATTGGAAAGATGAATAATGGTAGAAGGTTGGAAATGGATTTGACTAGATTTTCAGTTGACCCTGGTCGGGGTTGAGGCAAAGTGAATGTCACGATTTTTTATTTTTTCAGAGGTCTGAGGATGGGGTATCAGTGTTCGAAGATGTGGAGACTGGCACGACCCACGGTTTCGGATGATAGGCTGCGTGACACTCAATGACTCATGGGATGTGCGTGTCATGAAAATGTCTCCCACGGAATGAATTCTCCAGGGAATTTCCGTGGCGGTGCGCCAAGGGGGGCCCTTTGATCCGAGTCGCCGACACTGAGGTCGCGGACCTCCGAAGAACTCTTCACACACTGGGCCTTGCTGGTCGGGTCCGGCCGAGGAGGATGTCGGAGCGTGGTGCTTGATGGGGGACGCCCCAGATACAGCGAACCAGCATAATAGCATTGGAACCACTGGTTGGAGTCGGAATCCCATGAGTTTCAAGAAGTCCTTGGCCCTTTTGACACGGATCTCTGATTGAAACATGTGGCAGCAGAGGTCGACTTGTTTCTTTTGGAAAACAACTCCGGGCCAGCACCGAGTGACTCAGGTGACCTGAGGAAATGTATGTCGACATGGACATCCGGGCTTGTAATTGGGGGACCTCCCAACCAATGGATTTCGTTTGTTGTGACTTTTCCCAGCAGCCTCTGAGGGGTCTCTTTATACACACCCACAAGGACTGGTATGGCCATGCATGGCCACAAAACTGCGACGTGTTCAGGGGACATGCCTATCCCCAGCCAGGAGCATGACGAGCCATGACTAGATCTCGAAGTTTGAGTCGGTAAAATTTTTGGGCTTCGCAGTTGCTTTCCAGAGACTGTAGAAGACCGGTCCTTTGTTTGATACATACCGCTTTTTGGCCAGCGAAGACCATTGATCCACCCAGGAGGCATAGTACGTTTGTCATGTCGCAGTGTCTCCAGCTTGTTCAACTAAACACGCACACTCTTGGATTGCCTCATACGGCTATCCTCAACAGAACTTTGGACAAAACATGAACAAGTCGATGGCTAGACCTCCAGCGAAATGGCCGGCAAGAGTTGGTCCACCAATATACACAGGAATACACAGGTGTATCTACATATAGTATCATATAGTTATAGACTGATATATATATATATATATATATTATAATGTACATATACCCTAAACCCTAAACCCTAACCTAAACCCTACACACTCAAATAGGCTGTGTTACTTTCTTTCTTCAGGTCCCCGTTCTTTCCCTTGTCCGTCGACTCCAGGTCTCCAAGACCAAGAGCCACCGACGCCAGGCGACCGGAGAAACGAAGGGAGGATACTGAAGAAAAGCACCCGAGCCAAAAAAACGTCCATGTGACTGGATGGTTTTTGATGATTATTTGATTAAAAAATAACTACTATCATGATATATAGTGTGTATATATATATATATTGAAATTATTAACATAGTTATTAAATGTTATTATACACTATATGTTTGTTATATTTTTTTATTTTACACTATACAACCTAATTGACTCAACAGATCTCAATGGTATTGAATAATATTGATATATACTATATACATATATATATATACTGTTATATACTGACTCGGACTCAAGATATTATGATCATACAGCATACATGGACGCCAGTCGAACGGCATTGTTGTGCAAAAGAGCGGCCACAATCGAGTGGAGACCTAGATCCGGATAGCCTCGCGCTGATGCGCTTCATTTAGATGTGTTTGTTTAGAAGTTGGAGCGTGAGGCTCCCCAATGACAGGTATTCGGAAACAACTCTTGGCTTATATAGATCAACTTAACTTAGATCCACTCAGATAGTCAAGAGTGTTTGGTCGCATTTGATATCCAACATTATCTAGGAGTTTTGACTAATTCTGGAAGTACATTGATGTCGGTTGTTTGATGTTGATCTATTGAATCAAAGCCATCCCAAACCAGACCATTTCAATTCAGAAAGTCCACAGTACTCCAGTGCAGGAGTGCCAACTCTCCGCGCCTGCTTCAGCAAAAAAACGGATAAAAGAACACCAAAAAAGCGGGGCCCTTCTCCTTCGCCCTGGTAGGTGGAGTTGTTCTTGAACTTCAAGCCCAGAATCCTCAAGGACCGGCCTTGGACCCTCGGATCTCACCACCGAACGGGACCCGTTGTCTCGTGTTTTGGGTTGGAAAGGATGGCCTGAGGCTCATCACCGTGCTTATCCTTGGTCTTGGAAAAGAGTGATAGTGATAAATAGTCCAAGATGACCCGGAGGTGTTAGGTTTTTGGAGTTGTGAAACAGTTCTGGTTTCATTGGATGCTTTTTTAAATTGCTTCTCGCGGTGTCACACCGGTAGCTTTTGAGATGCCGTTGGTGAATGATCAAGATCTCCGTTAGAAACACTCAGGAAATCCAGGATATGTGCGAACGCAACCCAGCTGGATGTTGGTTTAAACTCACGTGTCCACCGCCGACACCCGACCGACTCTTTGGACGCCCACTCTGGACGACACCCGACTCTATTGTCATGCACGACACCGTCACCCTGCTTCAATGCAGGTGAAGAGAGCAGGATTTTTTGGTACTTGACCGTCGTACAGGTGGTTTGCTTTCGCTTGGGATACCGCAGGCTTGCGACGTCGC
This sequence comes from Durusdinium trenchii, assembly GCA_963970005.1. NCBI lineage: Eukaryota > Dinophyceae > Suessiales > Symbiodiniaceae > Durusdinium > Durusdinium trenchii. Next base: position 550,871 of record CAXAMN010022450.1, on the reverse strand, counting down.
CATTGGTCGCCCCAAAGAGAGGGCCTTCGACGCGCGCCAAAGCACCCTGCGAGGACGTCCTGCGAGCGTGGCGGGTAGCTTTCCAGCCGAGCCTCAGGGTTCGCAGCCTTTCACCAGCACCAGGAGTACTAGCACCAGCACTTTCCAAGACCCTGCTATTTGCTGGTGCTCCTGGTAAACAGGAACAAGTAACTAAGTACACACGAAAGTGGTTTTTTCTTGCACCAGCACAGGGAAAAAATCCATCACCTCCCAGCACCAAGGGCTTGCAGTTCTGTGGTCTTGTTGGTGTGGGAGGAGGTCCCAACTGGAAATCACTTTGAGCCTCGCTCAATCAGTTTGACTTGGAGAGACATGACAAATTCCGATACACCTCAGGTACGGCACGTGTTAGTATAGTATAGTATAGTATAGTTATATTATAGGGACATATTCTGTAATATGCCCTACTTGGCCCATCTTGACCCTGGGCCAAAGCTATTTTCTTTGCACTCTTGCATACATTTCTTTTGGTCAAAGCACTCGTTCATTTACATTTGCTCAACACTCATGCAAATGAAAGTTGCTTGCACCGTAGGTGTCAAAAAAAAAACAGAGAAAATGCTTGCCAGCTTGGTAGTCTTGAAATTGCAAAACAGTGTTGTTTTTTTTAAACATAAAGTGGTCAGAGTAGTGGTCGTTGGATGCATAGGGATGCCCTTTTTGGGACAACACGACCTCACTGAAGTCAAGCCTGGATTCCTGGGCGTTGGGCCTAGGCCACAGTCCTTTCCTGACCTGACCTTCAGCCTGAAGCTGGCATGTTTACATACAGATGACTGAGGCCAGATTAAGGTTGATGAATCCAAGAACTGAAGATAGCAAGAGTCCCTGTTTGGGTGAGGTGTGCAACAACTACCAACTTGTAACATTCCCCTGTGACCAGGATGCTTTGGGATGTTTTTAGTGCACATATCCTGTGTTATTCCCTTGAAAGACAGTAAGACTATATTCATATTCATTCTACATGTTGGAAGAGTCTTGGCTGGTATGTATGAAGGTTAGTAAGCGCCACTGAATTTGGTGTTGCAACCGGACATTGGAGTGGAATTGGTTACTTGTGAGAGTTCCCTGCGACCCAGACAGATAATAATCTAACAGTCTTGGAAGGTACTTCTGAAGGAAATGTTCCTGCACCTGAGTACTCGGAAATTGTTAAAGGGTTCCAGTCCACTCTTCAAACGGCTCCAGAAACGGCCATCGCGTTGGTATCGACCACGGCCATCGCCATCCGCCAGGTCGGGTGGAGCATTGCACAGCGGCGGCGGTTGAGGATGTGGGAGGCGAAAACGGGGGCTTCAGGAAGCGCAGAAAAGCGGCGATGGCTAGAGATAGCGGACTTCTGTAAGTCTCGTCATCATCAGCATCATGATCATGGCAGAGGGCATGGATAAAACAAAACAAACTATTTGTTGGGTTCGCCAGCAGATGGTGATCATGGAGTATGATTCAATTATATGATCAATGTTTGCAATTTCTTATTAGTTGCTTGGGTTGTTTCTCTAATTTTGTAACAGCAAACCAGTTTCCACGACCTGCGGTTTCGACATGGCCAGGTCGAAGGAGGCTCTTCTTAGTCTTGGATGCCTGGCGTTTGGGGCCTGGCGTTTGACGGTTGGCATGCGTCACTCTCATGTTGATCAACTTGGGAAGCCAGACAGAGCTCGGACCTACATTTGGAAAGCGACTTTGGGATTTCCGTTTGGCGACGATGATCGGCGAGTCAGGCGATCCTCTTATGGATGAGGATGCTTTCTAGAGAAGTTGTTGTTGTGGTGGTGGTTGTTGTGGCAACTGTCCATGTTGGAGTGTTAGAGATACAACAACTCACTTATTTCCGTACCCACAACTCCGGTTACTCAGTTTGCATACGACTTTGCACTTTGCTTCCTTGGTCAGAGCCAAATTGCTGTATAATGCTGTATACAGATTTGTAGTAATTTGTATACTATTCCATACACATATAAAAGGTGCATGTGTATACGGTAGCAAGCGGCCAGGGGTCAAGTGCTCTTCGTGCCCAAAACATTGAATCGCGCCCTTCCCATGTCAATTTCTTCCTGAAAGCAATTAACAGAAAAGACAACAACACTGCGATTCACGAAGACTCACATCTTCGTGCTCCTTCCGTCCCAGTCTCAACGGTCCGCCACCCCGAGGCCATCTCGCCGCCTTCGCGGAGAAGGACCAGGCGACCGGGTGGACCGATGGAGGACGACAGTGTCAGAAGCACAGCTGGGCGCTTATGAGGTCCTGGTCATGGGAGAGGTCCTGGTACACATGACTGACTCGAGATCTTCTATATAATGTAGACTCAATTGAACAAACTCTTCATATGGGGTGCTTTGTGATCTGATCCTGGAGTCCGGACCCCAACTCGTCCATACCGCCAGGTTTTGAAGGACAAGACTCTTGACCATGAAAGGGTAAAATATGTGACAGCCAGGGACCGATGGACAACCAAGGACTGTGCTTCAATGGTCATATTGTTAAGACACTTAATTACCTTGCCCATCCCTTGCCTCTTGGGTTTCTCTCAAAAAGAATCATAATGATTTTGTTAGAAGGATTATATAAGCATAGAGGGACAGTTGTTTTGGGGTACTTTTTTCTACGCAGCGGCCTTACACCACCTCGTGAACCTCGGACAGGCAGCAGTGGCCTTTCACCGCAGCTTTCCCGTGAGGAGCGGAAGGGTCGACCGGGGCAGGAAGTGGCTGTCTGCGGTCTGAGACCGGACATTCGTGCGACTGGAAGAACAAGCCAAGTGGCTTAGTACGTAGTACCATGCCATGAACACTAGTACCAAGTGTTTGAACAAGACTAGTAGCAAGTTAGTCTTCTCTTGGATCCAGAGAGCAGTTAAAAGGACCCAACACGCTGAGTGGGGCTTAGTATCCGCTTTCTTTTGAACCAGTCTTTGATCATCCCTCACCACCATGGCTTGGCCTATGTGGCTGCAGCTGCTCGGATCGCAGAACCCAGGGACAAAAGCAGCTTCTCGGATGGTTTGTCTTCTGATGGCCCTGAACATCTGCAAGTGTCAGTGTCATATCATATAGATGTATCATATACAGTATATATGTCACTCCTGCAGGAATCGATCATGTAGTAGCCAGGGCGGTTTCATCCCCACTCTGCCGACAAGGACCGCCCTCTTTGCCGCCCAGTTCGGGCGCTTGGAGCGGTGAGTTGAACCGAGGAAATCCCCGGTGGGACACTCGTTCCAGGTGCCAATCCCAGAACTGGTTTAAGGGAAGGCTTGGGGATGAAAAGCATGGTTTCTTGTAGATTTTCCCTTTAACCAATTGATTGAACCAGCTGGAAGTACGAATCAGGTGGAACCAGGTGGTCAACGTGTCGTCGTAGAATGAACTGGTTCGTACAGATAGACACCTGGCAACATCAAGTTGCTCAAATCGGTGGATGACACCTGTGGAAATTCCATTCACCTTCAATGCTGCTGGCAAGGTACAGATGAAGTAGTGAAAGATATACTCTACCTGTCAGGATTCCAGTGTCGTTAAGAGGGCTTTATGTTATTGTGCGGCTGACTATGGCTGACTATGTAGTTTTTGGACATTGGCGAGGTCCGCTAGGAGTCCTTGGCGAGGCAAGAACGAAGACTGCAACTCAGCGAAAGTCTGCTGCGGTGGAGGCGTGCGGAAGCGGCATTCCACCTTGCTGAGTGGTTGGGAAGTGGCAAAGAAGTTGGGATCAGCGCATGAAATTGGGGAAAAGAAAGGGACGGAGCTACAAGAAAGTTCTTGAGCATTTGACAACTCAAGTGTGGAGTGGAGATGAACGGATGGGGGCCGTCCCCCCAAGCATTGTCTTGGAAAGGTGGAGTTGCGTAGAACGAGTAACGAGTGTCCAATCCCAATTCCAGGTGTAACATATGGTAAAATCATGTTCTATGCCCTTCGCAGGTGCGGGGGCGATGCATGTAATCTTTGCACGCTGTGACGGTCCCCGTCCCTCAACTGCTTGCTGCTGGAGGTGCATTGCGCGACGGGACACCGGAGAGGTGCGCCGTGCCAGGACATGCGCCACCCAAGCGGCGCCTTCGGCGGTGCTGACATGTGCTGACTTGGTTATTTACATAATTGTAGCATTGTAGCCCAAATGTGGTGGAAACATGTGAAGAGCCTTTCGAAAGCGGACATGTTAGCTAAATGGCATGTGATGTTGTTTTATTAGATGTTTGGTTCTTCCTTGGCTCTCAAACGTTCGCAGAACAAAGTCAAACGTTCGGAGAACAAAGTAAGGAGTTTTTTCTCAATGGCGTCCAACCCAAAGCCTCGTTTGGGAGTATCACGGGTTCATCATGCCGTCTTCACATTTGAACATCTTTGAACAAGCAAATGTTACTTTGGAAATCTTGGTACTTCAATTTGGTGCCGATTCAGTTTTACAGATGACTTCTAGATCAAACAACGAGCACAAAAATAATGCCCATAGCTAAATATACAGGTGCTATATACTTGCATCGACTTGCATCCATGTTTATGACCAAATACATGTGTGTTTATGTTTGTTCATGTTCTCTTTCTCTCTCTCTCTCTCTGTCTCCCTCTCTATCTCTCTCTCTCTCTCTCTCTCCCTCCCTCCCCTTCCTTGTTTGCGTTTCTGAAGACTGTTGACCATGCAGCTTGCTTTTAAGAAACACTGCTCAACAAGTCTGCCACCATGCAGTATAAACTCCCCATCACACACCACCAGATTCACATGTTGTCATTTAAGCAGAGTTGTTTTTGTGATTCAGAGTTTTCATACTGTAGTGATTATACAGAGTGCTCCGCCGAGCCTCCCTGAAACAACTATAGAAGTGGATGGCATGGCCCCAAGCTGGAAAGACAATTTTTCAATAAGAAGACTACCCTGATCTCCAACAGAATCATGGAAGTGGACAATGATCCCTGTTAAGACCATTTTTTCTACAAACAGCAGATTGTCCACTTCCATGTTTGCTGTTTGCTGTTGGGGGACTGAAACCTCCGCGTCCAGGTCGCCCGGCAGAGGGCCGACACCCGCTTTGGCCGGGAAGCAGACCTGGCGGTGAGGCGAGGGCTTCGGCCGACGTGGACGGGCGAACAGCCATCGGTCGGCCCCAACAGAAATCCCACAAGCGACTGCTTGTGGTTGAAATTGGACTTTTCGGAGACATGGAGTTTTGGAAATCGGCAGCAACTCATGTGGAACGTTTCTTTGGGGCACTGCTCGGTGAATTCGGTCCGAGCTTGCCGCAGGGATGGGATGTGTGGTCCGACTGGGATGTGGGAAGCGTGTGGTCCGATGCGTGGAGCGTTACGTGGCCATTAATGGCCACTAATCCTATTGATGCTGTGTTACAGCTCGCATGGATGAGTGGTCATGGATTTAATTTGTGATTCATGGATGTTGTGTTCTGAATGTGTCGCAAACAAAAGCATGGATGAGTGTGTATTTACAAGAGTTCCTCCAGGTGCTTGCCATCTTCAAGGGTCAGACGGTCCGATTATTCAATGCTATTTCGATGCATTTGGTGTTTGCAAGAATAAACGCCTACAGCTACAATCCTTGGTTCCTCCTTATGCAGTGAGATCGCGTCAAGCGCAGCATCACAGCTTCAGTTCGGTTCAGGAGGCAGCTGGCTCACCAGCGGTGGAAGAGCATTTTCGAGGCAATCGGGGCAGGGTGATGCTAAGCTACAAATCATTTGGCTGTGGCTCATGGCACCAGAATACCGACAAAGCTATGTGGTGGACTGGTCGAGCTCCAGGTTTTGACCCATCCCCATTTCAAGGCCGCAAAAGAAACGCACCTGACCAAGTGGAACAAATTAATTTCCTCAGTTTGCAATTGTCGGCAATTGTTGTGTGCACAGCATTGTTCGTTTTTGAGCATGAGTCTTAATGAACCAGTATTGACAAGAACTGCACACACAACCTGCCAGCAGGTTCGGAACATCTACAGTGGTAGAAAGGCAAAAATGTATAAACATGTCAAAGATATGGACTGTATCACTGTATTGACAGGTTGTATCTACTACTAGTCACTAGTCCATATCTTTGACAGTGTTGACAGTATTGACTGTCACAGTATACGGTCCAACATGCATACTTAAAGTTTTTGGGCCAACACAGTGCTGGGTTCAAAATGACTTGCGCAGGATGCCACCATCGCTTCCTCCAACCATCCGATGGTGCAGCGTGCCCGACAACCAAGAACTTGAATGGGGGTCCAACCACCTGCAGTGACATCTTCTCTCAGACTTAAATGATGTGGTTTTGTACAGACCAGGTGTTTCCTTTTGGTTTGTGCATGTCATCTAAGTGCAAGTACAACCAAAAAAGTCAGAAAGTTAGTAAGTACTATACAATCGATCCTTAAGCCTCAAACAAGACAAACGATCTCCATACAAGACATAGTTGAAGTTGGCCAAAAGTATGATTTCCGAAAACAAAATGTATATTCCCCCCCCAAAAAAGACTGTCCTCACCTCACCTCACATCCTTTAAAGGGTCTACCAGCTGCATCCGAGTCCTGTCCATTGGGCACCTCTTAAGGACATGTAACATGAAAAAACCATTGGGCACCCTTTGGATGCACCTGGTAGAATCTGTAGCTTTATCAGCCGATCTCGCAGGAAGCTTTGACCTGGAATTTGCCTGGGCCTCTGTCCTTGCAGGGGAAGAGGATCCATGGTGCCACACAGACTCAAAGCATGAGTTCAATTGAATGCGTTTGCAGTTTTTACTTGTTTTCAGAGTTTCATTGTTTCGGGTGACCAACATGGGAACGAAGAGAGAACCATTGAAGAGGGGACCTGTTGTCAGTAGACTTTCGGCTGTTGAAGATCCCTCTTTGGTGTGCCTTGCTATCCAAGACTTAAGACACTGCTTGTTCAATTCGCCCGCTCGACTTTTACTTGGAGATCATTGCTCCACACAGTGGCGTCTAAGACGGGACGTTGGACTTTTGGGTGTGCGGTCTTCAGAAAGGGATCTACTGGGGTACATTTACAGTCCTGCAATCCAGTTGATCGATTTGGGATCAACTTCTCTATAGTCCTTCATAGTCCTTTTGTATTTGGGACTATGAATCGTAGCTTCAGCTTCGATAGCGGCGTTCAAGGAAGGTTCACCCAGAAGAATCAAGTGAACAGATTGAGACTCCCGGCATTTTGGATCAATTCCTGTTGGCAACTTGATATCATGTCTAGTGCAGAATTCAATAGAATATATATATATATATGCTTTATTAATAAGTACCACGGGTATACCACTGGTACCAACCCAACTTGCAAGCGGTTCTGCAATCGATTGACCAGTGAATTCCCCCGTCTCCGCAAAAGACTCGTCTCCGTTTCCGCATGGCTTCAATGAACTTGGGGTGAGTCTATTGAGCATGTCTTCCTGAGGCCATTTGAGGCCGACCCTTGGGCCCCGTGGGCCCAGGGTGACTAACATCCGTTCTCAAAATTCTTGGGGTGAGGTGAGAACCTGGCTGTTTCATGCTCTTTGCTCTTTGCTCTACGGACGCAAGGACGAGTCTCGGGTCGGCCTAAAAACGTCGTTCTTCCAGGGTTCTTCTCTCCCCTTGTTCTCAGAACCGACGGTTGCGGGTTCCCTCGGAAGAGCGCTTTACCCGGTCCTTGCGCTTCGGTTTTCTCCTGGAGCCACACCATCGGTCTGGGCGCCGAGGGATGGCACACCGGTACGGGCGCAGCGCCTAGGCTTCGGACGTCGTGGAGCAGCTGGCACTGGAGCATCCAGAGCGAGCAACGTGACCGCAGGCATGGCTGGGAGACTTGGAGAAAGAGTCAAACAAACTGTTGCTTTTATTCTGAACCCATCAAAGACTTTGCGTTTCTTTTGAAGAACGTGCAATTGTTCACAAGGAGACCCTCCTGACTCGCTGGTTTCCAAACATTTGTATCAGGTTTCTAGGCGCACACAGTGCTATGTGGAAAGTCCAGTGGCAGCCTGGCCAATCACGGCCACTTGTTAATCACTAGACAAGCAAGAGTGTTTCTATCATTTTCTATCCATGTGATTTGCCCAACTTGCATTTGTGCATGAATGGTTGCTCAACTGGAGAAGACACCTATGGTCCGTGCTTCAAATACCATAAACCTAAACCTAAGCAAAAGACAGCAAACAGTTTGCTTCTTAGGGCTAGGTAGAGACCTTTAACCTTTTTTGAGAGGATTGGGGACACTCCACTAGATGCGAACAGGTGGAAAGGGCTTCGGGGGTCACCTTTGATTTCCTGGACTCCCAACGGCTCGGGAATCCGAAAGAACAGCCTTGGCTTCACATGCGAACGACGCGAGCGCCCTCTGCCCCAGTGCGAACGACGTCGCAGGCAAGTTGCTGCTCAAGAACGTCGCAGCCAGGGACTTGGGCAGCGAACAAGAAGCTCTTTTTCCCTTGATTCGTGGGACTGCTGGTTCATGTGAAGACATACCTCAGTCGCTTACGCTTAGATCACATAGAAATGGACATCAACATTACTGTTTGAGAGTTCACTAAGTTCACTCACCCAATCTGCTATAGGGGTTTATAATGTATCAAAACAACTTGCAGAACCTTCGAACCAGGAGTTCTCGCATGTTCTCGCACTTAGAAACACATGTAATCATTTGCTTGTCTTGCGTGTGCCTTCTGTATACTGTTGACGATCCAATGTTTACAGGCTCAAAGTCTGAGACAACCACAAGATGTTTGGTTTGCACAGGTGTGCTTTTGTGAAACAAGCTTGGAGAGTTTGTTGTAATTAATTGGGGCTTCAGCAGATGTTGTTTAGACTCAAGAAGCACTTGAACGGAGAAGAAAGCCTTCTTGTTGGAAGAAACAATTGTGCTCTATGTCAGGTGACGTGGATATATGGCCTACATCAGTATGAGGGACAGCCCCTTAAACCCACTAGGGAACGTGGACAGCCAACACATCGCTTGGGGGATGAATGTTTTGAGACTTTAATTTATACCCAGAGCACTGCTTGAAACTGTCAATATGTATACGTCAATGCAAATGTCGTGAATCCTTTGATCAATATGAAGCGGTTCCAATTTCATTCCAGAGTTCAATTTAAAGATTTAGAGAGGCTTCGCACGCGTGTCACGGGCACTCTGCCACGTCATTCTGTCCAGGGCACCTAGCAGCAGTGCAAGCTGCTGAAGGCACCGAGCCCGAAGGGTTCCGGGTTCTGCAAAGTGAAGAGCTACCCAAAGATGGAAGCTGTTAAGACTTTCATGCAACACATTGAGGGCTGAGTGAGTTGTTTCTTTTTCTTCAAGAGGCTCTGAAGAGCGTTTGTACATCAGATGTTGTTTCTCCTCACAGGTCACAGGTCCTTCAATTGTGCCCTTACTGAAATCTGGGAATGGAGCTCAAAGAGCCTAAAGAAGTCACTTTGACGATTCTTGAAGAAGCTGGTATGGGAAGTGTGACCATCATTATGTTGATATACTAAAGAAGATTCGTGACTTGCAATCTCCGCGTTGCAGTCCTGTGCCCTGGGAAGTGCCCGTCGCCCTGTGGACCAATTCGATGTTCTTGTAGAAACATGAACATGATTGAAGCATGCTTATTCCTATTTGTTCAATATGTTGTACTTATCTGTTCAAATTGAGAAGCCCAAACAGTGCTTATTCTTGTCCGTATCTCAATTAGGGTGCCTTTTCCTAGCACCGACCAAGCCGTGTTCACCGATGTCGCCGGTTTTCCCCGGACGAGTTCACGAGGTGAAGCGAAGCACCAACGCCGGGCTCAGGGTCCCAGTCGTCTCCGCCTGCAGGGCGTGTGATGGTGAATGAGTTGTGAGTCTAAAGCTCTCAATGGGAGGGTCAATCCCAATGGTTTAAAAACAAACAAGGATAGACATGAAAAACAATGGCAACAACTAAAGCATATAGTTTCGGGTATTCTATAATGCATGCTCATTAAAATCGAAGATTCGATGTGCTGAGCCGTTCCTATATGTTTGTGCTTTTTTTTTTGGGCCACCGGTGGGGTGGGTCAAACCAAAGCCACGACGGAGACAGAGGACCGGAGAGGACGGAGAGGACGGCAACGCCCGGTTCGTGTTGGTTGAAAGGATGGGACAGACATGGTTGTTATTGTTTGTTATTGTTAGTGTTGGTTATTCTTTTGTTGTTTAATTTGTTTCAATTTGGAGACCCCCTCCTTTGCTTGCAAGAGTTTTTTGGGTCTCTTTCCCTTCTTCCAGCGGGGGCGTTGCTTTGTTGTCGGTCTCCAATTGAAGAAAATACACAGCAACTAGTCCGAGCCGCGGTCCGCAACTACTGCAGCAAATTCCCGCGGTCCGTTGCCTTTGTCATGTGGATGTGTGACACGTCGCGCCCTGCAAAGCGAGGGCAACGTCGCGCTTTGCGCAAGTCGTTGCCCGCACTGTCTGTCTCCACTCGATGTGATTTTGAGAGGGAATGTGTCAAACCATGTCAAACCTTTGAGCATCCATATGGTGAGTAGTAAGACAAGTTAAGAGGAAACAACATGAAAAAACAATATATATATATATACATATGGGAATTCTGTTGACTTCTTAACTAGACTAACTATTCAGCCTTTTTGGAAAAAGCCCATCGAGCCGGGTTGAGCTCCCAAGCCAAACGTCGTCCGAGATCTATGCTGCTTGGGCCAGAGGCTTAGGTACGGTTGGTTTCGACGATTTGGAGTATTTGGTCTCAGAATACGGGGGACTCCTGTATTGTGCGAAGGCAGTGTGGCCAGAAAAAGTGGAAGTCTTCAAGAAAGATTTGCAGAAGGTTTGCAGTGAATCATGTTTTTGGATTTCCCTGGTAAGCCTTTCCAGGTGATACAGCCTTCAGTTATGAGAAAGCTGTCCACAGCACCCCTTCATCAAATGGGTTGTCATCAGCGAACATGATCCTGACACAGAATCAAAGCAGTACTGTACCAGCGCTTGATGGCGGAAGTGCCAACTTGGCTTGATGAACTCGTCCATATATTTGATGTCTTGCAGCAATAAAACCAAGAAACCCACGGTTATTCATATCCGGCTTAAAGGAAGGACTCTGAGGGGGGAAGTAGGGGTTGAACCTGGGTAAAGGCATCAAACAAGCAGTGACTTGGGAAGCACCCAACACAACTGGAAAAATAAACATGATGGACCAAGCAACCAACTCTCCAATCTTTATTATTACATACTATTACCTTATATTTATCCTTTACTTTCCTTACTCACCCTTAGTGATGAAGTCTCCCCTTACTTATATATATATATGTACAACCCTATATTCTAATCTTGTCCTTACTTATATGTTCCTACTTTATGACATCTCCCCCCCAAGGCCTTTCCTTTCGCTTTCAAGGCCTTGGCCACCTGCCTCGGTCGGAGCACTCACCAATCCCTGCGGCACGCAGTGCAGTGCCTTCGGCGCGAGTGGGAGGCACCATGCGCTCCGCACGAGCCGAAAGGACGGCGTAGGACGCGGTGGTGGGCGAACAATGGACAAGAGGCATACAAATGCATGCAGTCTATGACCCTATGACCTACGAGTCGATCATAATTCATGAATTCATCATCAGCGATCGTCATCTAGATGTAATCCTTTATGATTATGAATTATGATCGACACTCATATTTAAGTCATTATATATATATATATACTTATTGAAAGGTGGACAACATAGATCCACTTTGGTCCTCTCAGGACAGACATTGACAGTCTCGGTCGATGTTCGTTCACAGAACGCTCAGTAAGAGGATCACATGCTATTTAGCATCCTGCGATGTCCCAAGCTGTGGGTTCCCCCATCCCATCTGATATCCCATTCGTCTTCGGTAGCATCCCGTTTCTGTTTCCCTTTTCACATGTGGCAAAGCAACACAGGGCTTGGCAAGCTTCCCAAGCTTGACTCCAGTGATAGGTTGATGGTTTCTTCGAAGGGTTGGTGTAGGGAAGCATCCAAAGAGACGCCAGGGCCAAAACAGCTGAACGGTAAGTTTCTGAAAGAAACCGTGGAATTACATCAGATGAAAAAATCAATAATGTTTATACATGTTTATACATTGGTGTGTATATATATATATACATTATATAGACAGTGTGTATTCAGCGCAGAGTGGCTGGCATACCGCCAACGCTTTTCACCAGATCGTGTGGTGCGAGAGGTATACACAGTGTGTATCTATCTATCTATATATATGCTATATAATTGGTACTAAAATACAATATATAAAACTATTAACTAACCTCCGTGACTTGCTGAATAGATGGGAACACATGGGAACACTGAATTTCTGCGGAGGGTTTCTTTGATCCGCATTGCCTCATAACAAGCTGTCCCGAGCACGTGGAGGCTGAGCCCATCTATCAGCAGCTGGAGGCCCGGACTGGGGTAGACTAGGTAGACCTGTTCCATGCCCTGTAAAGGCGAACGTTCGCATCCTGGAGGGTTCCTGGTGGATCAAACTGGACCTATTTCATGAATAGTGTGCAGTGCAGTTCTTGGTTCCCATCTGACTGTCTGGTCGGCTCATGTTTGAATGTATTTGAATGTAAAGCACACTACCAGGTTTGAGCAGGTTTAGCCAGTAGGAGAAAGAATACTGTTTCTGGGTGCTTAAGCCAGACTTTTGGAGAGATCTAGCATACCATGAATTCCATAGATGCCCTTTTGAAGCAGATGGAAACTACTTTTGATTGGACTCCTTTTTCGATAGCCAAGACCAGGCAATACCAACCACTACCCCCCCACGCCGTCCCCGTGTGGAACGTCCACCGACGAACGGCGTCTTCCACCGACCGAACGGGCCGGCGGAGCTGGGCCAGGCGGCGAGGACCTCGGCAGCACTGGTGGCCTTGAACCGGCAATGCTTGGAGGATGGCTGCGGTCGGAGCACGGTGGAAGGCCGTTTTTGCAGGCTTTTCTCTGGCGCGGAGACCGGGTGCCTTCGCCAAAAAGGGGTCCGATTTGTTCCGATGATGGAGGTTGGTGTTGAAGGATTTATAGATATCACATCCATTCCGATTATCGTAGGACAATGAAGGTGTCCAATTTGTTGATTATATCAGGATTGAGGGGTATCTTAAGCCTACAAAGCTGCTGGATGTTCTCTGATGTTGGTAGCAGGATTGATTCCATGGACCGACTATACCCATGTGAATCCCATGTTCGGCAGTGATCTGGAACTGCAGAACGGTCTAGTGGATCCACGTTCAAATGAACCGTGCTGTTACTGTTGTTGACGTCGCCGGTTTCTCGGACGCTTAGTCAATCGCTGTGCATCGCCAGGACTGGTTAGCCTGATGCTCAGTCAGTTGATGGCCTCAAGTCCCGGGCGTTTCTTTCCAGTGATTCCTGGGAGCAGGTGGCCTGTCACTGGGTCTTTAGATGATCCAGGTGTCACAACAAATCGTTGTCATATGATGTTTTGTTTGTTTTTTTTTTGCCAAGGGATAACATTGCAATTTCATGTTTTTTTTGACAATTGATTAATTATGCATAATTATGCTGAAAATGGGTTCTACAGGTGGTGCAGGATTTGGAACCTTGGCTTTGCAAGAGAGGTTATGCTGGCCATGCCCCCTTGGTGGGCAGAAGAAACAGTGATAAGGATGATCAGAATCCTTGCATGGTTTCCAGCGTTTCCGCTAGACCTTTCATGGTTTCCTGGATGGAATCGTGATTTGGATTCTACCTTTGAGAACGAGAATTCGAGCGTTGGACTCCCTATTCGAGCGTTGGACTCCCCAAATCCCCCATGGAAAAACACACAAATCATATGAAATATATTTGGTGGGCGGCGCTCCAAACGCTCAATTCCTCAATTCAAAACAGGGGTTCAATATGGTTCGATGTTCGTGATGTGTTCTTCCGCCGATCCTCGAACGGAGGTTCAACAACACCAGGCTCTCTTGGGAGCAAATCACGCAGCTCAAGAGGCTGGATACAGCTCAACACGCCGCACGGCTCTCGTGGGGCGCACATCGTGGTGGTGTGCGAGGAAAAAAACCTGGTGCATCCTGGCGCACCCGCTTCTGGGAGCCCTAGGAACAAGGACGCTACTAGGGGCTCCTGGCCTCGCTACTAGGAGCAAGGACGCTACTAGGAGCAAAGGGCATCGCTACTAGGAGCAAGGACGCTACTAAGAATTTTGATTTGGAGGAGTCATCCTGCCTTGCAGGCGACGCAAGGCGGCAAGACCATATAGCCGGTTGAAGTGGAAAAAGAAGGTCATCCTCCCTCCAGGAAGTCAAAAGTGGGATGGAACCTTATGAGGATTCTGTTTACCTCGGTGGGTAAAAGTTTACACTTTTTGTTTGAGTCAAGTAATTACTGCCAGGCTGGAAGATGATATTTGACCGACATCACTCTCCATCTCTGAAAAATGGTTTTGTCCAATAATGCTGCAACTCTCTTTGGACTTCTAGTTGCTCAAACCCACGCTTTTGTAGGAGTAAGTCAAACATGCATACTCAAAAAGAAGATGATAATCAAGTCTATCGAAGTGCACACCACGCACAATGTCAATGTGTTGATGCCACGCAGTAGTTTACTGTACATCTACCACAAAAACAATGAAACAAAACACACATATATATATATATGTATACATTAAGTTATATATATAGTTGTATATAGCTATATATATATAGTGTTCTTTTCCTCCCGTCCCCACAGGGCTTTCATGGTTAGCTTCCTTTTCGATGCTCTGAAACCGCTCCACAGGTCGCTGCCCAACTGCGGGGCAGCCGCTTCGGCCGACGGGCGCTGCTTGCCTGGCGCGTGGGCTGGAAGCCCAAGACGTGGGCTAATTCGGGGCGACCGAGACAGTGAAGTGGAGCAGTAGCTTCTTGTTCCTAGTAGCGTCCTTGTTACTACTAGTAAGGCACTTGTTACTAGAAGCGATGCACTTGTTACTAATAGCTTCTAAAATGTCTTTCGGGTCGCTATGAACCCCAAAGCCTGGACGACGTGCCTGTGGAGTAAAGACAGAAAGGTAGATTTGGCCCGAGGCGTGTCGTGGTAGGGGCTACAGGTGACCATCCTGGATCCTGGTCGTTTGGACTGGGGCATAGGATCCAAAGGGAGTCGATCGACTTTTGAAGGGCAGGTCCCTTTCATGTGTTTGAGCAACATAGATGCACAGGGGTGTTCCAAGCAGTTGCCAGGGATTCACAGCATCTCAGAACGGCCGACGCACGGCCTGGCTGTTCAAGGAACGTTGCTGATGCAGAGTGAGCGCAAGCGACAATGGCAGGCGACGTCCTGTGAACCGGACGTCCATGGATTTCAGCTGCAAGAGCATTCTTTTGGGTGATGTTTCCTAGACATGAACAGGTGAATTTTTCCAGAAAAATTCAGCAGTCAGGCACTGGTTTTCCACCAGATCGGCAGCAGGAAGAGGATGGACCCCCATTTTTGGGGGGTCGCTGTGCAGTGTTTTGAATTGAATTTGGGTTCTGTTGGTTTTTGTTGGTAGGATTTGTGTGTTTACCATGACCTGTAACAGTCAATCAAAGAGTACTCACTATTGCAAAAGGATTGGAACCAACCATCATCATCCACTCGGCCCAGGGTGTTTGGGATACACACAAGGGACGACCTCAAATGACTCGAACACCGTCGATCGCCGTCCTGGTCTTTTGTTCTTCAATGGTTTGGGGAAGAGATGGCGAAGGTGAAACAAGAGATGATGCTGAAATCATCTAACAGTTATGTAAGAGGTTTATGTGAACTAGGTTTATGAGATTTTATGAGTGCAAGAGGTTTATGTGAACTCATGTGACATTTGAGAACGACACGGCTTTATCACGAGACGCATCAAAGACCGAGACATCATCCTGTTTCCGTATATATTAGATAATATCTTTGAGTCGAGGTTTAGTTGATAACAACTGAGGTCTTCTGACATCTTCTGTGTTTTTTGTGTCTTTTGTCAGAGGTTTAGACTAGGGAGTGACACGTTGTTGTTGTTGTCGTCGTTGTTGTTATCAACGCGATGTTTCTCAGTGGCCGACGCCCGGTTGGAGCTCCGACCGGGTCCAAATCCTTCCACTCCCCGTAAGGTTTGTGGGGACGTCCCGAAGGTGGGACCAAACACGGGTTCAAAGCGTCGGGGGACCAGGTCTCAAAGCGCCGGGTCATCTTTGAGGTGAAGAAAGTCGGGCGAGCGGCGAAAGTTGGCCACGCCGAACAGCTGGGCAAATCTTTGCAGCATGTTGGGGTGAAATTCCATCGCTAGGGATCCAGTTGTACCTTCTCAGAAGGTACGACTGGACTCTCCAAACCTACATAACAGTGTCTCCAATCACCTTGTGACAAGATACTTGGATCCCTAGGGCATGTTATCTTGGCTCCTTTTTTTTCAGTTGTGTTTGCTGTTTTGTGTCCATTCTCGGTTCCACCGGGCAGCGTCTTCAGGATCTGCAGAGGAGAGCCCAGGCAGGAGCGAAAGTAGAACAAACATGCTTTTTGCTGCTGGACACCTGGGCATTAACATTTCTTTGTATATAATGTTTGCCCAACTTACAAATATGATCTCAGCTCATCCCGCAGGTTTCATCGCCCCTTGACTTAATCTATAACATCCAACTACCGTAGATAGATTACCCCATCATAACCACAGCTCCTTCTCCCAGTTCACACATTATATGTACCTATAGTTTTTGGATGTTTTTGGGATAGCTACCTTTGAGATGTTCAAAAAGCTGCAACCACAAGTGACCCACTAAACCAAATGATACCAAGTACTATTCAATGATCTTAGTTTCTATGATTAAAAACTAGACTTTAGTGCAGTACTGAAGTAGACCAACTGTCTATGCAATTGGTTTTCCTGTGCGTTCACCATGTGAGCTGCCCATTTTCATGTCCTGAACATTGCTGCAGCTGAAATTTTCCGTATCCCGTTCCAGGGCTCCTCCGATCAAGAGAAGCGCCGGGCCGTGCAAGCCAAGGCGGCAGAGGCAGCAACTGAGACCTTGGGAAGTCCAAAGTCTTCAAAGATTGAAAGAGTCCAAAGACCCGCTTTTTGCCGCATTCTTTTGGCGGCCAAATGTCCTACTAGTTCGAGAGTTTGCAGACCGTTTTTTTTGGAGAGCGGGTGACTTGGTAATTGGAAGTTTGCGAGCGAGGATCGGTGGTGGTTCTCTTTTGGATGCAAGGACTCTGAACCTTTGGAAGGGATTCCAACAGAACCGAACGCAAAAATGGCTTTTGTCTTTGTGATGTTCAATAAAGCTTGCCTTGGACTTTGGACATGTTCACACGGTCCAGTGGTTGAGTAGAGTCCATAGAAAAGGGACAAGGGGGGCGGAATTGCTTGGTGTTGACGGTGTTGAAACCGGTGTTTGACAGATTGGTCGAGCACTGACGGATTGGTCTGTGTTACGACCGGTTACATGGCACCGCGGTTTGATGGCAGAAAGCTGGGTTGCCCGTTGATTGTTGCCTTCAAACCTTTGCTGGGTTGCTGGGTTGTCACATTTGGACCTTTGGATAATGATGGATAATCAATGTTGTTGCACCACCGCAGATGCAGGATATACCAGTTGCAATGTCTTGACAATATGGAGGATCGTTCATTGTCCATTGTCTCAAGGTATCGAATCACTGATTCTGCAAAAAAATATACTGACAATATATGACAATATATATATAAGTAACGATTCCAACTAAATGTATATTATATATATTTAATATTTATACTTAATTGCACTCTATTTAACATGTCCTACTTCCACTAGTTAATTGAACTTTAAGGCTCTCCCCCAGCAAAGGAAACCAGCTGTGGACCACTTTCCACATCTTGACGTCCGCATCTCCACGCGTGTAGGCACTGTGTTGCTCTACGGGTCAACAAGTCCTGCGGCTGATCTTGCGGCGCTGGCAACGCGTAGCCTTCAAGGAGACTCAGTCTGAGCGAAAGGGATGGCATGACGGACCTGGTTTTGGACGTCGACCTCCATCGTTTCTTGCAAGATCACAACAGAATTACAGGACGTGAATTAAATTCTGGGCCAATGTGCTGGCTGCTAATTGCTTACATTGCTGGTTAGATTTAGTTCATATAGCGTTCATGTCCTTGTCCTTAAGAGTTGGTGATTTCAAAACATGCCATAAAAGGATTCAACACGTATATACCGTAATTCATGTCGTTTCTGGTTCTTGGTGGGGGAAGATGCTGCAAAAACCATCCGCCACATGTGGACAACGGGGAGAAGCAGACCCTTCCAGCGGACGCCGGCGGACCGCAGGAGAAGCAGACCCAAAAGATGGAGCTTTTGAGGCAAACATCTCAGGCGACGGCATGGGACAGTGCGGTATGCAATCTGTGACGGCAGCTTTGATCCATTTGGATCCATTTGGCTGCTTTTCAGGGTTCCTTTCATTTCCTTTCATCTTTCACTCCAGTTCACTCCAGTTCGCCCAGTCCGCCAGACGCGGCTGGCCGAGCAGCAGCGGCGCTTGGAGCAAGCGCGCCTGGCCACCGACCGGTGCGCGCCGTCGGACGACGCGGAGCGACGGCGGGAGCAACGGCGTAAGAAGTATCGTGGTCGCGCGGCAGGTGGAGCGTGTTCATGTGCATAGCTTCAGTGATGGTGTTGTTCTTTTTGTGGAACTGGAACTTAGCTGCTTGTAGCGTGTTTTTTCCTGGTGAAGCCGGTGTGGTTTCTTTTAGATGCCTAGATGCAATCAAGTGAATAGTTCAGTACGTGCTAGGAGCTGAGTCTACTGACACGGTTTGCAATTAGAAAGAAAGGAAGAAAGAAAGAAAGCAATGGCTTCTTTGGGGACAAACAATAAACAACAACAATATTAACGACAAGAACAACAACAGTATCAAAGCAAGACCACCACCACCACCACCACCA
>CAXAMN010022450.1:512414-531969 GCA_963970005.1 Durusdinium trenchii | reverse complement strand
GCAACAGCAACAGCAACAGCAACAGCAACAAGAACAAACAACGACGGCGACGGCGAGAACCAAACCGCAACAGAAAAGGCAGCAACAACGACACGGTACAAAACAAATCAGCAGCCCCATCAAGACATGTTCTTCCTTTGTTTCTACCCCCTCCTAAAAGCTAAAACTGCAGCCCCATTGTGGTTGTTCACCCTTCCGCAAGAACAACACCTCAACAACACAACAAACGGACCAACCCACACTCAAGTGAAACAAGTCCAGCTACTTGCGAAACCAACGTTCCCTCAAACTGTGTCCCCTTGAAGTTCCAGAAGTTCCAGAGTTGTTACATGTGACAACTGTCATGTTGGTAGTTTCTACCACAACAATCACAATGGCAACAACGACAACTACAACCACGACAACGGCGACAAAAACGACCACCACAACAACAAGGAAACCAACCACCACCACCACCACCACCACCACCACAACAACAACAACAACAGTAGCAGGCGATGTTGCAACGACAACAACAACACACAAAAACAACAACACCGTTGTGTACTGGTAGGTTATTTTTCTTTCGGGCAACTTCATTTATCGAGAAGACACCTTCAACAGTTTGGATTTGGTCACCAGTCAACGGCAGTTGGTTGTGTGAGTATGCTATGGCCGAAACTGATCGGCTCCACTCTGGAGGACTTTACTACCAGAACTACAGGACTACACTTCAACATCACAGATTGTGTTTGCTTATGATTGGTTTATGTTTGGTATATTTATATATATATATTTGTTTGTTTACTTTGTTTGAATATTATTTACAGCTCCACAACACAACAACTACTGTATCTCAGATTACTCCCCTGCGATGCTCTCACACTGGTGTAAGCTGCTGTGTACCAGGTATCGTGCACATGCCTTCGCCTCATGCTTCGCAACCAGCAGCTTGGTTTGCATGACACTGAGGCATTTGGTTCATCAACAGCAGTACTGTCGGTACTGATTGCTATTCGTTTCCTGTCTCTTGCACATGTCGTCAAATTTCATGTGCTTTGTGTTTGCTCAAACTGTGAGTAGTGAAGAAGGACACTACACACGCAGGGAGTGGCGGGTTGGCGAAATACAACAGGCAAGTCAGGAAATGTTATTCAGCATTTAAATACCATTGTGCCCCTCCATGAACAAGCCTGAACCATAACCTGCATCCGATCGGTAGCAGCTTCTTGCTTGGTAGCTGACGAGGATGATAATAGACCTGGAATTTGGAAGACCAATGTTTGAGTTCTTCTCAGAATAAGGACATCTATCACGCGTAGGGAAACTAGATCATCACCCATTGGTTGGCATGTTGTTGCAAGCATCCTTCATTCAACTGCAAGATCCAGAACCCGTGAATTGGTCACCCTATGGGTACCACTATTTAATGACGATTGAAAAGACGACCAAGAAGCAGAAACTCGACCTTGATTTGAATCATCCATTCGTTTCGGCGTTTCCCGAAACGGCAGAGGCCGCGGCCGAAAGCGCCACAGCAACGCCGCATGCCGTGACACTTCCACAGCCAGGTACTATTGGCTCCCCCAATTGGCTCGGGAGACCAGAAACGGTTGGAGACAGACAGGCGACATGGGGCTGGGGATGTGTCGTGGCTTTGTCGAATCGTGAATGTCGTGGGTGGGCCACATGTCTTTCTGGCTCCAAGTACCTCAGGCCGCACAGGAGTGGGAACCGCGCAAGCGCGGTCATTGGAACCGCGATGTTGCCGCTGACCCGAACGACATGCTTCGCTCGTGACCCGAACTCCGGCGCCTGTGAGTGAGGGAAACGGCACCAGGCTGGAAGGGGAGTGCCTCCCTGTCGATCGCAAGCCTTTGGACCGCTGAGACAGTGATTTCATTCAGAGTGTGGTTGAAAGTTAATAAATCCTGGCCTGAGCGATGGAAATCTTAGGTCCTTGAGGTAGCTCATTGCTCTCGTGGGCAGGTGTCCAAGGGATGGCAGGTCTGTTTTCCTTTTCATCAGATATACCCTTCACTCCTCACTGAGGCTGCGCATGTTTCTGCGAGGGTTGCCCAGAGACAAAGGTTTGCTGCATTGGGGTGACCAAATCTACATAACATACTCGTGGCCCCAATGGCAGAGGAACTCTTGTATTTTGTTATGGACATTTGGGTAGACTCGACTCAAATCTCAAGGCGCTTCGCGCGGATCCCCACCTGAACTTGAATGCTTAAAGGCTGAATTGTCTTTGCACAATCTACTTTCCAAGCTACTATGATTAGCAAGATATACAGTGGGATTGTGCTTTATTCTAGCATGATGCTCTGACTTCTCTAAGCTACGTTGTAATGTGACGTATACCCTCCCTCCAACAATCATGGAAGGGAACCATGGCACCCGGAAAGACCCTGTTTTTTTGTACAAACAACAGGTCTTCCCGTTTCATGTTTGTTGCAAGGAGGGTGTAATTTTTAGATGTACATACAGCGGTTTCAGAGTAGATGGCACTGGCACCCCTACATGTCCTTTCGATGGGGTTCATATAAACCACCAAACTTGGGGGAAAATTGTGCCATCTACTCTGAACCCACTGTATATTCCTAGCTTCAGAAAGCCCGCCAAAACATCGCCAACAGCACCAGAGGCAAGGGGGGACGAAATGAAATGCCATGGCCAGGTGCATGGTGGGGTGTGCTCCTTTTGTCGGAAGAAGCTCGATCAACACGTTCGGCAGAAAGTCTCAAAGTGGAAGCAACAGTGGTGTATATATATATAGATCCTACCATGGCGTTGGTCTACTTTAGTTGTGCTTTTCCTGAATGGTCCCTAGGGGAGGATCATTTGAGCACCAACTCACCGTAACCTATACTCGCCCCTAAGAGTTCGTCTTTCTATAGCTCGTATTCGATCCACCAATAGTGGAACTACTGCCTCCCGACTAAGAGGATGCTTTTTTGACCCTGATTGGGTATGACATGGATG
This sequence comes from Durusdinium trenchii, assembly GCA_963970005.1. Lineage (NCBI taxonomy): Eukaryota > Dinophyceae > Suessiales > Symbiodiniaceae > Durusdinium > Durusdinium trenchii. Next base: position 529,002 of record CAXAMN010022450.1, on the reverse strand, counting down.
TGCATGTGTCAATGTGGAAAAGAAAAGACCCTGGCTCAGTGGGTTTGATCTATCGCTTTCTTTGGTGGGTCTCTCTATTTACACCACCATCCGTTGTCAAAACAAGTGATCCAGTCATCCAGACCGCGGGAATGGACACAGCTGCTTTCCAAACATTTCGCGGTGGTATCAGGATCGGTTTCCGTGAAAAAGAACAAAACACCTTTGTTTCTTGAACTGGTGTCACTATGTGGGCCTCGGTTTCCATTGGTGTCCACACCCTCAACCTCTTCCCAGGTGGGACTGGCGTCGCTCCGTCACATCTTCCACGTCCATCAACATCTTGCGTCCGGGATTCCCGGGGTTCGATCAGGTGCCGTTGGCTGTGGCCCAGGGGTGGCGTCCTACAGGTTGATCTGCGGGATACGCCCCATGATATATCATAATGTGATTGTTGGCAATGATTTGCAATGTATATTTACCAGGCTACCGCCTGCAGCCGCCGACCCCCAAGGGATAGAACCTTAGCGCTAGCCTTGCTCTATGTTAGCCTTAGCCTCAAGCCTTAGCCTTAGCCTTAAGAGTGCAGACCCAACCCAGCACCACCAAAGCAGGTACCCAAAAAGTCGACTTTTTGGGTACCTCCCAGATTTACCATCGGACGTCAGCTCTTGCATGAACCCCAATCATTGCCCAAGAATTTAGACACAACCCTTCACCACCAAAGCAGGTACCCAAAAAGTCGACTTTTTGGGTACCTCCCAGGTTTACCAATTTAGACCCAACCCAGCACCACCAAAGCAGGTACCCAAAAAGACAAAGCCTAGAGCACTCCTAGGAAAATGCCAGAAAAGCCTTTGAAAATCTCATAAACCAACAGAAAACGTGACAAAATCTACGAAAAAGCAAGGGCATTGGCCGGGACCATGCCGCGACCAGCCCGGGATTCGAGCCCAGGACCATTTTGGACCGTGCTTATTTTCCCGCGCGGGTCGAGAGGGTGCCCCAAGATGTAAATCAATTGGGATGGCAGATTCTTGGACAATCCAGGTCGCTTTCCCGGCAGGATTTCGTCACTGCAACAAGGGTCCGGAGGGGTAGGGGAGGTAATGAGGTAAGGTCTAGGTCTAGGTCTAAGGCTAAGGACTAGGTCTAAGGTCTAAGGCTAAGGCTAAGGCTTAAGGCTAAGGCTAACATCGACAGTCACGCCTCACCCCACGGTGTGGGGTCGGCGGATTATATATATTATATATTATATACATCATCAATACCTGTGGATGCACATACCTTCTGAGAAGGTTATGTGTTAGACTATTTATGTAGGCGCCAGGAGGGCCCAGTCATACTTTCTGAGAAGGTGGCAGTGGATCCAGAGGGCATGTGTTTTTGTTCCATCCAAGAACCATCCAATCTGGGCTGATGTCAGGTGTGTCTTCCCAACAACATGATAGGGACATATATACTTATAAGTATCATGATATCTCCCCTTTATGAAACCACAGCTGGGTGACTCATCCAGGGCTTGTGAATGGGTGGGATCATCACGAACCACACGAGTCGCGACCACTCGCGGGTGAACCGAGTCGTCGGTCTTCGTCGCGCCTCCAGCGTCGTCGGTGGGAGACTTGGAATGAAGCTGAATGAAGGTCCAGGTAGATGGTCTTTTCAGAGATCGGTTTCCCAAGAAAACACACACATGAGGTGGTGCTTTATGAATCAAGAGTCTACATTAGGTTAACCAGTTCAAGCCCTTTTATAACTTGTGAGCGACAGATGGGTGACCACCCTGTAGCCGCAAGCGAATTGGAGTCCTATGGGCACAGCCGGTTCTTGAAAGTGTTGTTTTCCTGTGTTTCTGAGCGTTGTTTGTGTTTCATTTGATGCTGACTTTTTTTCAGCTTTGACTGTCAAACAGTCACAATAGCCAGCCCTTGCGAACACTTGGGTGTCGCTATCTTAGCTCCAGGCAAAAGCAATAAATGTCTATTTGTTTCAGAGCCACCGTCTGGCATAGCAAAGTACGTGAAAAAGCATCACGTGCCTTAGCTGTTTGGTCAATCCGAACTCCCATTGTTTCGGAGCAAGATCAGAACTCCCAGATCTCCGGATCATCCCGGACACTGTTCCCAATTGGATTCGCTCGGCCCGGTCTTGGGAGACGTTCAGAAAACCTTTTCGGATGAAAACGTACGACTGACTGGGACGAGACGAGACGGGAGTCATTCCATATTGAATCAACGGGTCGCACCATTCAGTGAGGCCTCCAGTCGTTTACCTAAACGTAGATTTCATTGTACTGCAGGTTTCATATATTTATCATATTAAGAATCATTTGGGCCCTAAATCATGTGCACGATTTAATGGTTGTATAAGGCTCCAAATGTAATTGATTCACAATAATTAACACATAAGCGTCTTTGCTTCCACGGTGAGGCCTATGGTATTCCGTGGCCTCGTTGGAGCTCTTCAAGTGCAAGCGCCCGTGGCTGGGCCTCGTTCAGCGGCGTTCTTGCAGCGGCTCAAAGCAGAGGGCGCCACGTTCGTAGCGCGAATTGTGTGTGGGAAAATGGATGGAGAAGCACATGATCTTGTTTTCTGCAGAAACACGGGGAAATGATGGGAAACGGTAAGACATGACCATGGCCTGATGGTGACACGGTCAATTACAGGTCCAACGAAACCATTGCTGTTGATGATCCTTGATACAGCAGTGACTTGTCATCCAGAGTCATACATAGACCTCCAAAGTTCCAGGTGGAATCTAAACATCTAAGAGAAAGTTTGCCATACCAAATGGGTGCGTATTAGAGTCTAGGTAGACCTCGCAATCCCTTGAAAGGTTCGGAACATAGACCAGTCGGCCGTCGACGCAGCCAGGGGCCGATTGGGGGGAGACCCCGGATCTAAAATGCATTATTCTGAGCAGGGCACCCCTCTGTTTCTTAGATGTTCAGCTCTTTTAGCATCACCTGGTGAGCCAGATGTCGAGATCGTTAGCAGTTCTTACAGAAACCAATGACAGGAGTTTCCATGCACTGACAAAATACCTCAGAGAGAAGCAACCAAGACCAACCAAGGTTGCTATGCTTTTGCCTTCAGTCCTGGCTTCTGGTGCTGCGACTCCCCAAGCTGCAGCAGGCCAGGTGTCAGGGTGGCAAGATGGAATGAAGTACCCTCCCGTGCACCCTTGGGTTTTTTCCCTTTCCACACCAATAGTCAATAAATCGTTGTTGGTTTTCGTAGGCTTTTACTTTCATTTACTGTCCATCACCATCCACTATTAGTAGTGATTGGTGATACCCACAAACATAGCAACCCTCAGAACCGATGGATGGATACTTGCAGAGGCAACCTTTTCGGATGTGTCATTATGTATGGCGCCATTGTCATGTCCTCACTGGAGAGATTGAGCGAAGATTCCTGTTTCCAGATCCAGATTGCATTGGCTAAGATGTCCTGTTTTTTTTCCCCCGCAAGCCGAGCAGCAAAGTTTGTTGTGAGCAACGCAGCTGTGCTGCTGTGCTGCCATTGTCCACTTGGATCGGTCGACTTTGAAAAGCCTCCGGATGAAAGTGAATCGGAAAATGAAGAAGACACGTCGTCATATATAAGCAGGAGCAGGAGCCACGCTTCATGAGAGAGAAGCTTCGCACATTTGGGGTGCCGCTCGTGCTTAGTCGTCTTTGAAGTTGCCTTGGTTCTTGCGATGGTTAATGCGTTGGGTGCCTGAAAAAAACAGCAACGCATTATGGAGCTTGTTAAAGGCAGGGTCGTGGGATGAGTGACCCGTGCTTCTCTTCTCTTTCAAATGGTCTTTGTGAGCTTTCTTCTTGGCTACGCTGAATGCCCTCTTTGCATGGAAGTATCGAGTGTGTCGCTGCAAAGATAGTACAGTGCTGTGTTCGTCTTGAACTGCTTGCAATCGGTCCGATCTACTTTGCCCTCTTCATTGTCCCTTGCTCCTCAATTTTCTCACTGGAAAATCAGTAAGCTTTAATGAAGAGATGCCATTGGTTGAGCTTCCAACTGATGGCACGTTCCAGTTGAAGATCGGGCAGAGTGCCGATCGGGCTCCCGCGAGCGTTTGTTCGCAAATGAGCCGTTGTCATCGCCATCTCCTTTTACAGAGTGTTTCATCCGAAAACGATCCGCAAAAACAGACTAGGGAGCCCAGGATAACTGAAATTGGTTTCAGCAAACAAAAATAGAATCCAAAGCACAAGATGATACACCCAAACGGTAGGTCCGCACCGAAGAGGACTGCAAGTTTTTGTCCCGAAGAAGGGGAGCTGGTCGCACAAAGGGGGCAATTCCACCCAGGGAGTTGCCATCGAAGCCAAGAGCCGTTGCGGCACTGAAACACGGTATTATTTGCATGCAATAAATATATTTTGGGAGGCGGGAAAACTCCTTGAAGATATTGAAGTTAAAAGAAGCTCAACTGATGTGGGCTTTGTTTTTTTGCCTCTTTGTGGCTTAACCATGTGACAGTTCCGAGTGCAACTGATGGTAGCATCGCTGCCATCACAAGAGAGTTGTGATGGTCCCGAGAGACGGACGTGTTTCCACGCGTCGCAACGTGGAACACGCGTCGTTCTCGGACACCAACGGCTGGGAGCGTCGTGTGTCCCGAGGCATACCAAGAGCGTCGTCCAATCCCTGTTCTTCACCTGGAGGCGTCGTCACCGCGACGGAGCGTGCAGGGCGGAGTCTTTCTTGCGACATGACATATAGACAAACGCAGAACATTAAAAACATGATAAAACATGTTTGCTACAGCAATTATCCAAATCTGCATTCCTCGAGTGTAGTAGAATTGCATAAATAGGACAAATTATGCCAGATGTTGGAAAGTAAAGTATATAATTTAATACGTACAGTATTATATAAAATTATAAATCAAAGAACCAGAAACAAATGGATGTTTCCCCAGTCCCAACCACTTGTGATGTGGCTCTCAAGATGGCGCCATATTGCAACATATGTTTTTGTTGCCAACCAAAGCCAAGGTCATTCTTTCTGCTTGGGACGGGGGTTTCTGGATCCCCATCGTGAGCCGTCGAAGCGCTTCTTCGCGAAACTGAAACTGGTTTCCCGGATCGCGTGATGATTTTATTTGTTCAAGAACTGGCTAGTAAATCCCGTTATATATTATGTCTTATTTTTCTGGTTTCCTGGACTACACATCCAAGTAGATGGCCTCAGTAAATCGTTTGATGGCGAGTTTGGGGTGATCAGACAATTTTCATCCAGTAGCTACCCAGTTCGGCGGGTGGTTGTTGGATGGAATATACAAGATATACAAGCGGTGAGGGATGCAACCCACACCTTTGTCCCAAAAGCAACACCGACACCATTGGAACCTCACTTCACAATTTCATGACAGTTTGCTTTTGAATGATTGGGAGCCATGTAAATCCCCAGCTCGCTGTGGGATTTGAGCCACGATCCCATGAGAAACACATCGAATCGATATTAACTTATATAAACCAACAAACACTTTGGAGTAGGATATTCCCCTATACTATATTGTATCCAAGGGCCACCGTCTTTTTCAGGTTTCCCACACATTTGCAACGGACCCCATACGGTTGGCGTCATACACCGGGCTGGCAACGCATCGGCGCCAGGCTACCCTGGAAGAGCGACTGACCCAAGGTGATGCCCTTGGGGTTTAATCGGACCGAACGGCAGCGATGCCCTTTGTTCGGTTCGTAGCTTCGTGTTCCTATAGTAATACCAGGAGCGCCCCGTTCGTAGCGTCCGATTGCTCCGTTCGTAGCGATGCCCTTTGCTCCAATAGTAGCTTATTTTAGTTGTGTGGGGTATTCTTTTCTATCGGTTGGAACGTTCGCGGTTTGGCTTCAATTCTTGGACCTCCTGGATCGGAGTGATGTGTATTTACCATGATTTTTTACGAGGTAATTAGATGATACCATTGCAGAATCCCAATGGCGCGAGCCACTCACTCGCCCTCAATGGGACTCGTCAGAACAGTCGACCAGACATGACTGGGTGACGCCGGTGGGGCGCATCAGCACCGTATTGACCACCATCCCAATATGTATGCAACACTCCAAAGCACTACCAACTGCTTTGTGAAGAATGAACATCCTTTTTGTGGAACAACTGCTTCAGTAAGGGGGTCATTGTCCACTTCCATGTGTTTGTGGGAGTGTGTTCACCACGAAATGCATTTCATGTATATCACGCGTTGATGACTCGTTGTTCTTCCTTTAAGCCACGAAGAAGTTCCACTGCACAGGTCGTCTCCGCAGGTCGTCCAAAAGTCGAACAGCGCGTTCGTCGTGTGCTTTGGACATGAATGTTCGCCCCTGTGGATCTACGTTACCTACGATCCAAGTGCGTCACAGGGTGTTCGATACTGTTATAGGTGCCAGCCAGTCGGGTCCAGTCGTACTGAACCTGAGGTTCGGTACAACTGGATCCCTTTAATACGTTTTAATCATGTTCAAATTAACCTCCTGCTTCGATGTCACAGTTTCTTTTAACCGCCCGACACGTTGTCTTTTGGCTGCGCAGGGGAGGCGAGGCTCCTGCAATATGTGGCCCTTTGCGCCTGGCGCAGGTGCAGTCCGGCGTATGGAGTGGATCGGGAATCGGACTTCGCTATAGTTGGTGCAAGGACAACTCGTCGAGCAGCGGTTTCTGCGGTGTTGGGTATCTATACTGACTTGTTCTTTTCTAAGGCACGTCCACACGGTGAAGTGAGTGACTGTCCATGTTCCTCGATATGATATAGTGCAACCAAGGTCTCGAAAAAGGTATTTTCTTAAACAGCCGAAACAGAGTACCCCGAGGGGCACAAAGATAGGGCTCGGTGTCATGCGTGATCTGTGGATCCACCAGAGTGACGATGCTAGCTCCGAGACCTTTCAAGCCAAAGCGTCCTTGATATTGACATACATGTATATATTATATATATATAATATAGAGATAGATAGACTCAATGCTTTCTTTTCTTTCTTTCTGTTGAGTGCTGGCAGGGAGACAACCAGATACCACAAGAATCATCATCCGCATGTAGAAAACCAGGTCAAACCATTAGACCCTCACGAACCTTCACTTCACTCGTCCTTTCGTTGATCAGCTGGTCCGGCTGTCCGCCGTCACAGCTCCACACGGCCCGTCGCGGAGGTTCTTCCAAGGAGAGCTTTTGAAGATGGAGGTCAAGCGTGCACGGAGCCCCGAAGCATCACCGTGCTGATGACCCCTCGTGCAAGAACAACAAAAACACATTAATGTTTTTCGCGCCGGGATGATGATGGTTCGCCATGGAGCCTGACAAGACCACTGCTCTTTAGTTTCGTGATAAATTAGGACTAAAATCTGTTCGAGCCTGTGGCTGCGTGTCACCAGAGCCAGAGAGAAAGGGAGACATGTTGCTATGTGTTTGCCTGATAAATCATTGCCCTCAAAGAAGTGTGTGAAGTGAGGCTCAAAGAATCCGGGATTGCGCAGCTTTGACATGTGCGTAGATTTGCGTAGATGACCACAATAAACAGACAGGATACACTCACAATGTTTGTACAGCAATTTGTAAAGGTCAGTGTGAACGGTGACGAAGGGTGAAAGGTGGAAGGTTTTAGGCACTAGGAAAGACATCCACATAAACATGGCCTTTGGGGGCCATATTGACTTGTTTGTGGGGGTCCAATTCAATATTAATTATATAGTTTATAACATATGTTTTTTGGGAGGTGACGGTTCAAAGACAATGCTGCCAATGCTCAAACACGCTCAGGTATAGATATCAATAATATACATGTCTCCTTGGTGTGTGAAACTCGGGGCAGTACAAGCTTGGGAAGACTACACAATCACGAAAGCTAGCTTATTCGCGGCAAGTCTGTGACTCCATCATGACACCACTAATTGTAGATTGTTGATGAAACAGAACCTCCTACCTGGATGGCACAACATCTCCCTATGGGGAGCTTTTCAAGCGTCTACACTGCATGGGATACCTGGTGAGATTCCCGCTCCAGGTGTGCCGCCAGTGGAACATGGAGGAGCTGCTTTGGGAGTCGCCAGTGTTTGCGGAGGCCGCAGAGGGCTCACTGATTAGCTAAGGACGTAGGTGACGAGGGACCCTCCAAGAGCCCCAGACTCTTGAAGGAAGAAGCTTCGCACCATCTGAGATTGGACTTGTTTTTTTTTTTCCAGAGTATGTATGGTTTTTGCGGTAACCATTCATGGGAGTGGTTGCCGTCCAAAAACTGAATGAACGATGGAGCCACTGCTGGACTAAAAGATCTTCAACTTATGCTTCAAACCAACAGGATTCGAGCCGGTGGTGGGCTCTTTTCTTCGATCGGGCCCGTGCCATGATGAACATGATTCTGCCCCAGTTTGGGTGGTCAGCAGGCATTCTCGAAACAAACATGATCTCACTGATGTGACTGCTTTGGGGATTGATCGCCATGACTGGCATGTTTTCTTTGTGCCACGCGGCCGCATTTTCGGCACTGCGGGTGTTCAGCTTCAGTGCCACAGTGCTTGTCATATTCCGCAGACTTCAAGTCTTTCAGACTTATGACGTTTCCTTTAAGGAACTCACTTCACTTCAGATCAGGATGAGCTAGGCTCCAAAGCATGGTCGCCCAAAAGGCCCAACAAAAAAACTTCTTCAGCCGTCGAAAGCAGCAAAAGGCCCAACAAAAAACGCTGGAGCAACCCGGAAGCGCCACCGTCAGGAGGAGCAAGTGGCGGTCTCCTTGCAGCACGTGCAACAGCGGATGACTGCCTTGTGGCCGGGACACGCCAGCGGGAGCAGGGTAGGAGCAGGGCGCTTTCGACAAGCCACGAATGGATTCGAAAAACCACCAAGCACCTGGCGGTTAAGAGACAAAACACAGGTTACAAAACAGAGCGATCGATCAATGGTTTTGGGTTTGAGAAAGTTGCCCACAATGTATAATATAATGTAAACTCTTGATCAATTAATATAAACACACACATGAAGGGGGGTTTACAATCCAAATGGGGAGTTCTTCTTCAAGATTCGACATTATGGATCGTATTGGATCATTATCGGCCATTGGGACGGAAACTGCCGGCCAGGCTTTGGACGGATCTCTCCTTGCAAAGGCTTCAAGCGCGACAGGCGCACCACAGTTTTCATTTCGCTGATGTTTTGTTTTGGCAAGGATGAGGGAGCGCTTGGGATCACAAGCAGTTGTTCTGCGTTGTTGTTCCAGACTTCGTGAAGAAGGGTGAAAGTAATCTCCCTTACTTTGGTGAATGCCGGCTGGTTTCGTCATGGCATCTCCCCCAAACCATGATAGGTTGACATTCTTTATAGAGGATTCTGTCCATTTTCAGTGGTCAACCAGGGTGCCTGGGTTTTGACCCACAGCCTTGGCTAATCCAGACCAGCGAAGCACCATACCCAGGACCTGCGGGAGGTTTTGCTGGCCTGGGCTCAGCTGCCGCAGCGAGCCTGCGCTGAGGCGGCTCGGGTGAAGTCGTTTGCCACGATACATTGGGATGGGACATGGACCAAAACCTCGTATGGTTTCCAGTGTGGCATCTCCTTTGAAGAGTTGGTTTATGTTGGTTTCCTTGATACTTCTTGGATATAGAAAATCTTGTACATAGGGCGTAGTCGCATGCTGGCGGGAACGTGATACCTCGCACGAGAGCGTTTGAGCCGTTTCCCCAGCCCACGGAAGTCCCGTCCGAAGAGGATGGCATGCATGGAGTTGGGTTGCGGTTTCAAGGTCCTTCTTTTGGCAGGTATGGGTCTATAGGTCAAAAGGATCTTGTTCTGTGTGTCTTCGACAATCTCCAAGCTGAGACTGGTAGCTCATACTGGGAACATGGCCACACACGCAGTGTCTGGCCGCGTCACCGGCCGCTTCTTCGGGCCGTGTTTGGGACCGACCGGTCCCGGCGTGGAGGTCGGTCGGAATCCGTCCCGACGCGATCGCCGGGAGGGTCGGTCAGCGGCAGGCCCACTGGCGAAAAGCCCAGGAGGAGGCGTCGCCTTCGCTTCGCGTCGCGTGCGGAGGTTGGGCACTTTTGGACGTTTGGAGTTGGGCCGAACTCTTCCCAAAGCAGCATGCAATCTTACTGACCCCAGCAAGCCTGAAGCAGATGGACAAAGGTTTTGAAGTTATCCTTCTCAAAACATTCAATCACTGACCGACACAAAAAAGAAGACCACTCTGGTCCTTTTGTTTGCTGCTTTTATAGGGTGTCCCCGGTGTCCCCCAAATGTTTTTGTTCATGCACTTGACTGAACAGAGGTGGAACACTTACTTGCGTCTTCTTCAAAACACTCTGCAACTTTGCGGCTGCACCCGCCGTTTTCAGAAGGACAATTGCTTGTTGGCTATCAATGACTTGCGAACATGAGACGGGCTTGCTTTACGGGGCACATGGATACGCCGGGCGGCGGCTTTTGGTCCGTGGACAGGCTTCCGCGACCCACCTGGAACGAGTAATTAGTGCTGGAACAAAGCTACTTGAATCCGTTTTTGTGCGCCGTGCATGCGCTCTTTTTCCGCACGAGTCCGAGCATTTAAATTTGTTGCACCAAACAGTCGCCCACAGCCAACTCCCCCAAGGGTGCTTTCACTTTCACCCACAAGTTTCGATGGTGGTCGTTGGATTTTCCACTGCACTGCCACTGTTCTTTCTCCTTTGTGGTTGCTTCTGTGAACCTTATAGAATACGCCCGAACGTACGCCGGACTAGGGGCAACAGAGCGCTCGTGTTTGCGTCAACCACCCACAAAGACACAACCAGTGAACCAGCTTTGTTGCACAAGAGGCACAAGCCTTTGCACACAAATGAAAGTGGCTAGGGATGCATTTTCCTGCCCACAAAAATACCATGCGGTGGCAAAGACCAAGCTGCTTTGTGAGCCACACTTTGCATGCCTTTTGTTGAGAGCGCTACTGTGAGTCTTAGAATACGCCCCAAAAGCGACAGCACTGCCCTTGACCTTTCCGCAGCACAGCAGTGGCCTTTAAACTCCTTTTCTTGTACAGTTGCACTGAAGCAAAGTTTATGTGATAAAGCCCAGCCAGATAGAATGAACCAGAGGGAGACAGAACAACAGGCAGTTCAGTTTTTGGGTCAGTGTAGGGCAGGGCCATGGCTGTCTTCTTCAGCCCAGGCTTGGCGCGGGAGGCCTGTGAAGAGAATTGGTCAGGTGAGTTTGCTGTGGCAAGGCATCCCCAAACGCAGCGACCAAAGGGTCCTCAAACAGCACACCCAGCGAGACAGCGACACCACCAGGTTAAGTTCTACTTCGATCTTTCTCTGGGGAAAGTCGGCAGAGTTCTCTCAAGACGCCCTGCAGAGAAGCTCGCAACAACGGAGCACTCGCAGCGTCCGTTCGGAGCAAGGCAAGAAGGAGCCAGGACAGGAGCTCGTGATGTTGAAGAAAAGGATCCAGGAAGGCAGACCCGTTTCCAAAAGGCTCGTTGCAGCTGCTCGTTCCAGTCCGAAAGAACGAAACGGACGCGCTGTTGGCGCGATGGCACGAAGCAGACACGGACAGCCAGCAAGGCACAAAACAAGAGAATCGCAGCCAGGGGTGGTGCAGCCGTGTGTGGGTATACCTAGCAAAAGCCCTGCCCAAAAATTGCCGAGAGCATTCAATTGATCGGTTTAACTTGGGTAAAATTGAGGTAAATTGAGTGTCTTTCCTTTCAGAGGAACTAGAGACTAGAATATGTATGAATATGTAGGCCTTGCTAAGCAGACCAGCATCATCCGCAAGGAAAATGTCTGAAATGACCGAAAGGAGTTGGCTTGGACGACTGACACGGTTTTAACAATGTGTTAAACCAATCTGACCACCAGCCACGACCAGCCAAAGCATTTCTTGTTTTTGCGTTCCACAAGAGTGTCTCCTACAAGACTATCAAACAATGTTTGGGCAGTCTTCGAGTACGTGCTTTCGTTCGGGTTGGTGGGTTCCATCTTGTTTTTTGTGTGCGTGTGTTTTGAATTGGTTTTTACAGTGAATCTGGGGCCCGCAAGACCCGTCGGTACCGGACGAAGGTGACGCTGAGCGACCTGCGCGAGAGGTGGACGATACGACTTTGGAGTCATGTATAAGAGGTGGAGCAACCGGATCTTTCTCTATAATAATTAGTTGACTCTGATGTGGTGGGGTGTGTGTGACAGTGTTTTTTTCATGATATGTCCATGTATGTCACATTTGCGCCGACTTTGTTTGTAGTGTTGCTTTACTGTGGTTTCAGAGTAGATGGCACAGACCCCACGATGTCCTTTAGATGGGCGTCCATATAGACCACCTCTTGGGGTATGTGCCATCCTTCGACTATGTCAATGTTCTGATCTATTTATACAGTTTCAAACTCAGGGGAGCTCCTGATCAATTCGACTTCTGGTTGTTTGTGTGTCACCATCGTCCACAAAGTGACATAGCATTGTATACTTCCGATTTAAACAACATCACTTGCAACATCACTTGACTGAATGGCCGGCCATCTGTTGGATCCACATCGTTCAATCCACGCGTTGGAACGTTCAATCCACACCGTGCCGTTCGGTGCGCCGACCACGCCCGACCCACCAGGCGCAGAACGGCACGCAGCTGCAGCAGCAGTTCGAGGTGATCGTTCGCCGCCGCTGGACGGACAGGAGAGGTGAACGGAAGAAAAAGGATAGACCAACCAAACATCATGGAGCATGTGATTGTGAAGGGATTGAACATGAACAACTAGCATAGTTCTCATTTTCACAACAGGATATGATATGGGCGTTGCGGCGGTCTTCGCTTTTGTGAGTTGGTGGTTCTTTCGGCTTCTCGGTGTTTGCAATACGTTCTCCTGCGGTTTGGGCCTTGCCGGCGGGTCGTCACTGTTGGGTGGTCTGGAGACGAGTTGGGTGAGCGAAAGCAGATGGAACGTCGAACTTGTGCTAGCTGCTAGCATTCACGCACAAACATGGTGATTATTATTCTACATTTAATGGTGTTACACAACCTGTATATGTTCAACATGGTAAGGTTTGTTTGTTTTCTATAGTGTCACTATATGTGTTTAAGTTTCTTTGCAGAAAGACAAACACAAGTGGAAAATGCACATGTTAAACAACTTAAGCCAACTAACATTTACTTGGCAAAAGGAGAAACAACCTATCTCAACACCAACTGCCAGCTGCCTGGACAAGGACCCAACATAGATGGAAAAGGTGCAATGTTGCAGGCTGATTTTATACGTACATATTGTAGGATGAACCATATATTGATACTGTTTTCGTTCAGCATGGTTCAGCCTGATTTTGGGTCAGAAAACTGCCCAGTGTTGGGTGCATTGTTTGGATGCCCTTTCCAAATAGCAATTGAAGGTTTGGGTTCAGTCTAAGGCCTAAGCTGCAAACGATCTGGCAAACCATTTTCCGCCTCACAGATCTGACCACTTCCCAATTGACCATCAACCAGTGTCCGGTCACCGACATGAAAAAAAAACAGAACAGGCTACCACCAGCGTGCGCAAAACAGTGTCTTTGTGAGCATCTGTCAGCTGTGAGCATCTGTGAGCATCTGCCTACAATCAATACAATTCATAAAACACAAAAAAAACAAAAAGAGTTCAGACCTTCTGATTCTGATGTACTTACCCAATTGCATTCAATAAAAGCAATGCAAATCACACTCTAAAAGCAAATAAATATGGTTTTGCATGGGGGGCTGCGTGGAATTACATTACTACATCCATTGTTTTTAGTAAACACCTAACCTTATGTACATAGTTGAATGAACAAATATGCTCGACTTTCAAAACCCCCACCCCCATGACTACCTGCTCTCTTAATTTCATTGCATCTTTATATTGTTCCTCCTATGCTATATTGTCTACTGTATTGAATATAAATGAATCCCTTAAAAAAGCGCACGCTCACAGTGGCCAGCTCTCAAAAAAAAAAACAGTGCCTTGGCTCTCAGGGTTGGAACAAACACATCGCACCTTGCCCCTTCTCTTTGAAGATCGAAGATGTACCGAGAAAGGGAAACTCCTCGACTCGGAGATGATGTTTGAATATTGTTCACCTTTTTCTTAGATGATGATGGATCATGTACATGTAGCTGTAGCTTTCCAGTTCAGAGGAACAACAGCAAAATGCGATTCCTAAGCATGCAGGGGGGGTTCTAGACTTTAAGACGTCCAGTTTTTGCAAACGTTCTCCGCTCGTTTGAGCGGAGGAGCTTGTCCTATCATCGTCGCGAAGTGCGGGAGAGTTCCGTGCCCCATCGGGACTGGGAAAAAACATGCCCTAGGGATCCAGTTGTACTTTCTCAGAAGGTACTTGGACCCTCCAAACCTACATAATTAACAGCGTCTCCAAATACCTTCTCAGAGGGTATGTGGATAACTAGGGATGGATGAACTCATCAGGGACAGTCACAGGAGAGTCCCACGGAATACGGTGGCCAAAACCCACGCGTTCTTAACCCCAAGCAGCATGGCTTCACCCCTTGACATGGTGGCACACCGGACTTACCCGGTAACTGAAGGGCCTACTTTTGAACGGAGCTGTAGTCCACAGTGCATATGGCCCAGCAAGTGTCTAGAACAGACATGATGAAACGCTTGAAGCCTTGGGGTGTTTGGGGATATCCAAGTGCATACATGCAAATCGGTGTGCAAGCAGATGTTCGCCCCTGGATACATGCGGATGTGTTGGGAAACCTTGTCCCAGGCACTCCGGATGTACCGATGAGTTGAGCGGTTTCGGTCCGGGAAGGTCCTGCTGGACCTGTTATACCGTTCTACCTGTAGTAGTAGGTCAAGCAATGACAACCTGTGACAGGTTGTACTGGTTAGATAGTTATAGTTTCTTAATGTTTCTTATATCTAACCATATACAGTTGTTATAGGTAACAGCTTGTACTGTGTTGTGCATTGTGAGTCAATGACATGTCATGGGCGCTCATATCGCAAATCACGCGTGGGCGTTGCCAACGACGCGTGGAAACGACCCGCGCGGCTCTGCTCAAAACATTCCTCGCAGCGGACGAGGAAGGCTCACTCTGCGTGCGACTTCTCAGGCTCACTGCTTTGGCTCTTCTTGGGCTGGCGCAGGGTGGCGACACACCAGGGAGTTGCTTGGCTGGATGGTGGACTCTGGGGGCTAAAGACTCCGACAGAAAGCATCCAAGACCGATGATAGCTGGACTGAGAAAGAAGGCACATCCAAGGAGTCAGGATTGGAGGGCCATGAAGCAAATCAGTCGGT
The DNA here is from genome assembly GCA_963970005.1 of Durusdinium trenchii. Classification (NCBI taxonomy): domain Eukaryota; class Dinophyceae; order Suessiales; family Symbiodiniaceae; genus Durusdinium; species Durusdinium trenchii. Next base: position 513,780 of record CAXAMN010022450.1, on the reverse strand, counting down.
AGACTTTTGTGTCAACTTGCTCTGCTCCGTGGATGTAACCGCGACCCGGATTGCACATCCTCTCGGATGTTGGATGGATGTTCACATCATATGAACCCCCTTATGCAACCGAAGAAGACAGAATCTGCAAGGGTTTGGTTTTTCAGGGACTCAGATGGGATCAGGGTTTGCGGAGATCAGTCTTCCTCCATCCGATGTGCGTTTCGCCGAGGCCATTCGGAGGCGTTTGCGTAGCAGGGCGGCCTGGTGTTTAGGGGTTTATACATGGATTGATGATGGATTGATGTGTATCTAACAGAGAATGTAAGATAATGTTATCCACAACACGGATGTTTATACAACAGAGTGTTGAGGGGTTTGGGGATTCACACCCCCTCCACATCGCTTTCGCTTGTTCGAATGATTTTCGGTGACCGGCCTGGCCCATCTCCGCAAGATCGCAGATCTGGTCAGGCCTTGCAACTTTCTCCAACATGACGTACACAGGTCATCCGCCACAGTTTTCACGGTTTTCAGCTGGAGCAGTCCGAGATCAACCAAAAAGACAACAGCTTTTGTTGAAGGACCTATTACTGCCACATATATACCTACACCAACGAAGACGGTTGAAAGAGACAGTCCTCAGTGGGAAACCGAGAGCCGCAGTCCTATTGTTCTCGAAGGTCAAGGTATATCAGGATCGGAGTCGGTCGCCCTCAGAGCTCCTGCACGGATCTTTTCCCGACCGGTTGGAGCGTGGTGTGACGGCGAATGTGCTTCTGGATCGATGGAAGGCATCCAGCATGTGCAGTCTTCGGCTCGAATCCAGACGGAACCCTTAAGGCACCAGACGTAGCAGAAAGGGAACCCTTAAGGAAACCCTTCCATACATACGGTCGATGGTCGACGTCTCCAATTCAGCCCAACAGCCTTTCTCGACGTCCGAGGCCGCCGCCGGGCACTGAGCGTCGCCGAGTGAGGGGGCCCAGTGGATCCGGGTCGTTGCCGGGGTGCAGAAACGGCCGGGCGAACGCAGGAACCAAGCAGAAAGACTTTTTTTCAGAGGGATCAGATGGCAGACACTCCTGATATCTCCTGATGATAAGTTGTTTTTTCAAGTCAGTTGTTTGCAATGTTTCAGAGGTGCTCGCTCTTGACCAGTGTGTGTGGGGGGGTGATCCGAGAAAAAGAAGCCAAAACACCCTGAAACCATCATAGAAGCGGAGGTTCTGGCCTCTGTTGGATGACCATTGTCCTCGAGCTACACAGATGGTGTCCTTTTGGGGCGGTGTCCCATTGCCTGTAACCGTCGGTAAACAATGAGCACTGAGCACTATTTTATCCCCGTATAAATTTCCTCTACGAAATGGGGTGTCTCAAGATCTGC
>CAXAMN010022450.1:478466-507414 GCA_963970005.1 Durusdinium trenchii | reverse complement strand
GTGCAAGCGAACGTTAACATGCCCCACCCCACCCCACCCCACCCCACGCCACCCCACCCCACCCCAACCCACCCCGCATCAACGAGGAAGCATCAACCTGACAGCGCCCGAAAATCGCAATTTCCTCTGGGGTCGCTAACAGCGGCGATGGCTTTAAACAAGCACAAAGAAAAGGCCAGGGACACAGGATCAAATTAATAGGGGGTAGTGCAGATTATTGATGGGGGACCGGCCCTTGTGAGGGGTACCCTTTGCGAGCTTGTCAAATGATTGTGTTTAATTGTTTGTTAATAAGGCATTTTATAGGCCCTGAGCCCTAGACATTTTTTTTGATTTCATCAAAAATGTAGTCTTAGTAGGTGGTAGGTGGTAGGTAGGTAGGTAGGTGGGTGGGTGGGTGGGTGGGTGGGTGGGTGGGTGGGGGGGGGGTGGTGGTCGTCGTAGTAGTAGTAGTAAAACGAAAAATTGACCTGGTTGTGGGCTCGGATTAACTGGGGGGATTTCTGGTAGAAAACTAACTAGACCATAGGGGGCGAAATCAACAACCAATACTACTTTTAATTTTTGGCAATTTCCGGCGGCTTGGTGAGCTCGGGTTAACTAGGGGGGATTTATTAATCCTTACTTTACATTAACTGTGGAATCTTTGGATGCCACATCCAAATCTCCATCCCGCCCACAAGTGACACCGCGACACGCAGGGGTGGAGGGGTTCGAAAGTATGACCGGTTGAGGGGTTGAGGTTGGGGCCTCACAAGGGAATCAGGATTTGAGGATATTTGAGGCTATTTTTGATTATTTATATACATATATATATAAGCATCGTTTTGTTTTTTAAAATATTTTTTCAAATCTATATATACCTAGAAGATCCTTTCGGCAGAATTTCTTGCCTTTTTCGGGAAGAGCGGCTCTTCCCGTCCTGGGGCGGAAATCAATTTGTTGCCGCGGAAATGTTTTTGTTGCCGCGAATTTTCCCTTTCAAGAATCTAGTCAAACGAAGACTATATATTCTAGAGGAGTTGAGTATTTTCTGTGGTTTACATTGGGCATTCCTCTCCGGAACCGTCCCTCCACTAAGAAAACAAAGAATGATGACACTTAAGTTTCCACCTCCACCTGGAAATCTGGCTGCGATCATATATGTGTCGTTTTATGAAGGTTTCTTGTGCGGAATGAGCACATACAGAGTAAAACCAGTCCAAAGTTAAAAAACACCTGGCACGAAAATACCCGGGAAAACGGCGGAAATGACATTTCCTGGCAGAAGGCGGAGTTCAAAAACAGAGCATTTGAAGGGCTTGAACAAATCATGTAGCCTCTTTGTGGGTGTCATGAATTAAGAAGTGTCAAAATCGTAGGGTGTGAGATCTTGAGATGTGAAACTATGTCCTTGCAGAACGATATGTGGCATGCAATCATGGAAGAGACAACCTGGTCGGCGTTAGGCAGTGGTGATGGTTTTTGAAAGGCTATGTTGAAATTGTTTGCGGCAAAAATTCTCTGCTGGCCGCGGAAATTCCTACCTGGCGCGGATTTCCCCTAAATCCGCGAATCCTCCGGGCAGACCGGACTGAGGCGGAAATTTTTGCCCCAGGTGCTTCTAGGTATATATAGTTCGTTATTTAGTTGTATTTTTTCGGTGGGTTGGATGGACTTGGGTATCCTTTCGAAGGATTTGGATGGTTTTTGGCTTCGCTGCCCCCCATTGCAGATTCTGTGCCACTTGATGACTCCTAGGTTGGATTGGACTCAGAAGCCTGACAGTGCAGCCGCTTTGGTTGCATCCCGCATTGGGTAGACAGCTGTCGAAGGTGGGTGTACCACTCAAGCACACTTTGGTTCACTTGAAATTTTTTTCTTACCAGCTCATAGACCTGTAGCCTTTGAACCTGGGGCCCTTGAAGGCTTGCTTGTAAATGCTCGTTTTGCGGCGCAGCCCTGGCAGCTTTCAGGTGTCTTCGCCGCTCCGCCGGCCCCGCATGCGTGAGCCTTACTTGAGATTGACAAGTTCTAGGAGCTACGGCCTCCAACCAGCGATGGCCTCGATCCTAAGAGCGATGGCCTCCAACCTACCTCTCTATGCTTTGAAAAGAGGTGAGACCATTCTGCACATGTCACAAGTGTGGAGTGACAGCGCTCCATTGGATAGAAATTCTTTGAATTCTGGAGGTTGGATGAAACAGAAGCCAGCCATTTGCCTTTGCCGACGAGTCCAGCCATTTGGCAGAACAGACCCTGGTGGTGTCAGGGGCGAGTCGTCAGTATACATGTATATTAGGCGCTCCAGTGAAGAACTTGGGGAACTCCCACATTTGGGGACATTTCAACATCAACTATTTGCAATTGAATTTAGCAAAATGGACTGAAACCAATGTGTTTTGGAATGCGTACGGGGCCTGAGAGAAACTGGGAGAACAGCTGACGACACTCAATAATATCACATGAAATCATGCAACTCTCCACAAGAAACATATGTCATATATAACTATTTAAGGCCTCAAAGTATAGGAAACCAATTATAAGTTCGTGGCATCATCTTACTTTCAGCAACTCACATCTTTTGCCTCCCACCTACCCGCCGCGTGCACGTTCCACCAGGGACTCCCGGAGCACGCGGAAGAGCACCCGCACGTTCAGGCGGGAGCCGCCGTGGGGACTGGGGAGAAGAGGACCTAAGATCAGAGGGGAGCCAAGGAAGCAGCAACTGTGGTCAGACTTCAGTAGATCAATCAAGAGCTCTAGTTATATAAGTGGATCTCTGGGGTCTTTCAACTTCAGATATCATGTTATGGTGACATAGCCCCAAAACCAATCTAGTTAATCACTGCGGCATTCCGCATTCCCATAACACTTGTTTTCGAACACACCAATAACAATCAAATACAATCAATATTATGCAACTGCGGCGTTGCTTTCAGCATGTCTTTGTCCTAAACACCAATCATTTTAAATCAACTCTTACATTAAAGAATCCTCCATCCCCCCATCCCGTTCACCATATTTGTTCTGCCTGCTAAACGGTCTTCTTTTTTCAGGCTCCCTCGCCCACGAGCACGAGCCCGTCCCGCAGATCGCCTGCCTCGAGCCCGACGTGAGGGGCGCCCGTCCCGCGGGGCCGACCGGAGTGGAGTCGACCTCGTGAAATCACGAGTGAACAGACCGGCGATTTCATGACCTCTATGAGATGAAATTCTACGTAGCTGACGTCGTCAGTGTGTTGTTTTTGTTGTTTTCGGCCCGCGTTCGCGGAACTCTGCGAGTGTTCAGCATCAGAAAGGGGAGTGGAAACCCCAGGCTTTGGACGCATGTTGAAAGGCTGTCATACTCGGAGCAAGCAAGGAACATGTTTGGAATTTGTGGTGAATACTTTTATATACAGTGAATCCATGGAGTAGCTACGACGGCACATGTGGGCGAATGGTCTTTTTGAGCTGGACTTGTTTCGTGGACAGGAATGTTTTTTGCCGTTCAAGAGTGAGTGCGATGAGGTTTGGTGTGGCCAACTTCACTGCGAAGTTGAAGCAGTCCGGCAACCCAGCCTTTGATACTTCGGCGATTCCCTTCACTTTCCTGATATTCGTTGTTCATCCCTTAAAGACAAGTGTTTAACACGACTTTGCCCTATCTTCTACCGGCAGTGTAGGCCGGTGAAGGTATGACTCTGGAAGCCCTTCACTTTCGAGCCGCGTGATCGAAAGTAATGCGAACTCGGTTCACCCCAGAAATACGGGAATTCCAAGGGGAAGTTTTTCCTCATGTCCATCCCAAAGATTCCGTCCTCATCAATTGACGCATACCGGTCGAATGGTACCGTTGGACGGGCTCTTTTCTGAGGTTTACCTTTGGTTTGCCACTCTCCGCGTGAGTAAAAGGTCTGCAGCTCTCCTGCGTCCAAAGCGCCGGCGCCAGACATGCGGAAGAAGTGGAAAAGGGAAGGCTTGGAGTTGGCGGAATACGTTGCATCCCACTTAATGTAGAGACTTGATCCATTTGGATTGAAAAGCCTCGTCATATGAGGAGGTTTATTTATATAATCAAGAGTCTACATTTATTACATAATATGTATTGACCCTTTTGATGCATGCCCTTAAGCTGAAGCCAGTCCGACAGTCCGAGAGGACGTTCTACAACCTCAAGCACCTTGAACATAATTTAAGATGTATACGTTGTATATGAACAAGACTGTGGGGTCTTTCTGGTTCCTGCTTGAGTGTCAATGGGCTACCCTTGGACGCTCCAAGCCATAGACATGCCTTTGAAACACTCACTGTGTCCGACTGGTGTGTCTAACAAATGTTGCTTTTACCAAACAGGTTCTAAGATTCTACCAAATAAATGTAAACCATTGTTGAGAGCACCCTGAATGCCAGGGTCATTTGGTAGCGTCCTTGCTCCTAGTAGTAAGGGCAGGAGCCCCTAGTAGCTTCTTTGCTCCTAGTGGTAAGTCCAGGAGCCCCTAGTAGCGTCCTTGCTGCTCCAAATAAACCAAGTAGGTAGGATCGCACTAGACGGGATCCGTCTCGGCTGTGCGACTAGCACTTTGATGTTTAGTGTGATCGTTTGACAACTTGATGAAACATGTATGTTTTGGCGTGCCTTTGGCCGTTGAGTTCTCAGAGAAATGGCATGCAAGGAGAAGAAAAAGGGCATTCCTTTTGACAAATGCCAAAGTGCTGAGCTGGCTTTCTGCAGGTTCTTCCACCTGTTGGAGAACATTGATCATGACGTCAATTAAAACATGAATTGTAGGTCATAGGGCCCACTGTCAGCCTTGACGGCTCATCCGTTTTCAGTGTTCCAAACTCAATGGTCAGTTTGATTTGCAAGTGGACACATCCTGAAAATGTCCTCCTGAGAAGATAGTTGGACCCTCCAAACCCTGAAACACCCGCCACAGGTGATTTGCCATTGGGTCAACACTTGGAACCCCCAAAAGTATAGTAGTTATAATAAAATCTTTCATTGGATTCTGGCCTTACCATATGAAAGAATCTTTTAAGTATAGTAATGATACTTTGACCTTTTTCGGCAGGATCGTCACATGCCTCTTCATGTGAGCTTCAGAACGTAACTTGTGTAACTCGGCACGTCGCTCCGGGGGTCCGCCCCCCGGCGCAATGCCGGGCCTCAAGAGCTTTGCGGCTAAGCCGGGGGCTCTTGCGAGCGGAACCACCTTGCTGAAGGACTGGGGAGAAAACATTCATTTGCTCAATCCTGCGAATCAGTCATGTGCAGACATCCCAGCCGGGGAGACATCCCAGCCAATGGATTTTGGACTAGTTCACTCTGGAAGCAGAGGGCTTGATGGGGGGTCTTTCGATACACACATATCCATGTATCATCATGTTTTTGAGCAACATTTGATCGCCGGTCAACTGGGTGGCAACTTGGAGGATCATTGCGAATCATCCTGTGTTCAGTCTTTAGAACATAGACTCAGGTCTAGTGACCCAAGTTGGAACACTTCTCAAAGACCGCTCACTCGCAGGCTTTTCGAAGGCTTTGGGAGCTCCTGGTGGAAATTGCACATGTGTTTAATTCCAAAAGTGAAGACATCAATGATTGAATGCAGCATAATTAGCATTTATTGAATCAATATCAAATACAGAATCGCCTTTAACAAGCCCAAAGTCACGGCATGTGGGAGGATCCTGCTAAAGCATGCTAAAGCTAATTGAATTCTGTATCAACCACTTTTTCTGAGCGTCTGACCCTTCCATTATCCATTCAGAATTCTCAAAGAATTCGGCGAGCGAAAACACTTCGTGAGCTCCAACGAAAGAGGACCTCGTGAGCTCCAAGGTGGCGCTACGTGTGGATCCCTGTTTGGTTCGGATTGTAGTGGTGGGCCCCAGGTATCCAGGTGGCTGTGAATTCAGCACGCAGTTCTGGGCAGTTGATTGGGTGGTATGTGGAGAAACGAAAACAGCTGAATTGGTGTGTTGTTTTGCTGTCCATTCGTCAGATGTAGAGGGCACAGAACCCCTCAGGTAGCTGGGCGGCAAATGGCCGTTCGTCAGATGGTAGATTGTCGAACGAACAGGTGGTTGACAACTTAGAAGATCCCTATGGATCCACATACCTTCTCAGAAGGTAATTGGAGACTATTTATATAGGCTTATGTGGATCCATAGGAGATATGTTTCGATCAAACAGCATGTTACTTGCCTTGCTTGTACGAAGAAGATGATGATATACCTCCCCCGCCTCTAACCGCGCCACTTATCCCAGCTTCGCTGCTTTGTCACCGATACGGTTGACATGCTTCCACTTCACCCCAAGGTACCCTGTCTTGGTTTGCGCCAGAGATCCATTAAAAGCCCGCTCAGAACCATCCAATGGTGCTATGAGTGCTACAATCTGCTGATACAGAATCCAACCATGTTCTTTTCACCTTTATATATACCCTACCTTCTTTCATTCAGGCACAAACTGCTGACTCACCCCCCTTCAATTTCTTTGCAGCTAGCTAGGGCGCCCCTCGTGAAATCAGGGACAATATTCCTTGAATTTGAATGAATTTTGATGAAAACCTGGGAGGAAATATGTGCGCCACGGTGCCAAGCAGGGAAAATCCAGGCGGGGGAGAGCAGCTCTGATCCTTCAGCTTTAGAATCAGAAACACACTCCGACTCCGTGGCCCACCATGCCTTGACCTCGGAGCCATGCCCAAATGCCTCAACTGGGGCCCCGACTCCGTGGCCTTGACCACCAACTGCTGCGGCGTCGCCTGCTGGCTGGGCGCCGCGCGCCTCGACGCGCTACGGCCCAGCAACCTGCCAACCGTCAGCGACGCAGCGAAGCGAGAGGACCAGGACGAGCGAAAGACGAAGGACGGGGGCGAGCGAAGTCGACACGACACGAGTGCTGGATGCAAAAAGAAGTCTCTGTTCGAAACATGTCGAAGACCATGTTTGGTTGGGTATAGTATAGTTATTGTGTTTTCCGCACAAGGCTTTGGTCTGTTGCACACCGTTGGCCCTGTCCAGACATGGTTTCTGGTGCTCGCCTACGATGGCACCGACTTCGCCGGATGGCAGCGGCAGGCGGAGGCCGAAGCGCTGTCGGTCGGTCGAACGCGGGACCTCGGCAGGTGTGTTTTTGGCCCCCGAAACGAAGAAAACAATTGGGACATAACTTTTCAATGTGGATACATATAATATATCACTTTTCAGAGAAAACACTCAAAAGTAGGGATCAACAGGGACAACAACAACTCTTTCGGTCTTGTTCTTTAATTGTTTGATATTTGTTGCATGTTTATCCCGGCCCACGTGTGTGGTTTTTGGGATACATATTGTTTGGGTTTAACCTATATTCCAGGCTGGTTGGAGGTTACCTCATTTCAAGAGAACAGGAAACAGAACAACCTTAAAGAGATGTACTTGTTGAATTTTTGTGAGACATTTGATATAAACACACCAATCTCAAGCTAGTTCAGGTTGATTTGGGTATCCTTTGGGTCTTCAACTGTGACGGTTGTGCTGATGGGCGGAACTTCTCTATTCTTTCTTCGCATCTCCACGTACCTGATGGGTGTTGCTCTACTTACTGGCGGGGCCCCATGGGTTTACACCGGTACCACCTGGAAAGAGTGTCACTGGGCTTTCTGAAGGTCGCCAGCATTTGGCCAAACCTTTGAAGCTGTTTTCCTCTGGACTTGAACAATATGTTGATATCGATCTTTTTAACATGTGATCCATGAAAGACTGGATATGAGAAATCTATGATTGGGTCGGCCCGCTCGGTTGCCTTGCCATGGTTCGACTAGGGCTTCCGTCCGCAAGCTAAACATTAATGCTTGAATTCCCAGGTTAACGAAGGTCGCCCATGTTGGCCTCCCCCCCCAACCAACAGGATTTTTGATGAACGGGTTCATCACTCGACCAGGGGCTGAAGCAACCAAAAGTGTGTCTCTCCAGCCATCCAAAGCTTCCCAGGGCGTGCGAACGCTGCAACCTGGCGTCAGCAGAAGTGAGTTTGAGGCATAACCAAGTAGAAGCTTGCAAACCTGCGGTTTCTTCATTACATGGTGACTGTCCAAATCTTTGATGCACAAATCACCCATCAACAGAGTGACCAGAGAGTAGATTCTTCAAGTCCTAAGGTGAGCCTATTGCATATGATGCAATTCTTTCTTGTGGGTAGAGGTGCCATCATTTGCACTTGTCCTCTACCATCTGAGCTTGCGAGGACCACTGTATAGACCTTTTTAAGAGTGGCAGGTGTTTCTGTGCCCGGCACCCCGGTCCTCTTTCTCCGAGACCACCCCGGTTGATTCCCGAAGAACCGATTCCTCTATAGGGGATGTCAACCGAAACCATGGTTCGAGATTCCTCTGTTGGAGAGATGCCATGACCCACAGCCGGCCACGTAGATCGCACCGCGGATGCGAACGAGGGTCCGAACGGGTCGGCGCATCCACCGTGGGTGGGACTGGTGGAACGGCGAATCGCCGGAACCGCTCCTCCTGCGCAGAGAGTGGATGTTTCGAGTGGTTCAGGCATAGAAGGGCTCTTGCAGATCCCTAGATATCCCTAGTATGTCTTTTCTCCTTTCTAAGGATTAGCGGATATTAAATGGTGGTTTGGTGGAGTTTTTAGTTCGGACATGTGGGGTACCGCTGTTGACCGCCGTTGGAAGCAACCCACGATGAGCTCATGGTGCTTGGGAGGGTGGGGAAAGAGAAAGGGTGGCAAGAACAACCCTGGTGAAATACGGTCCCGTTGAGGCTGTCGACCCAGACTTTGCATGGTCAAAAGGGACCTCTGACCTGAGTTCAGTGTTGTTGAACCGCAAATGGCAGATGAGTTTGCCTCCAAATCAGGGGTCCCCTCGTTTACCCCGTCTTCATAAAACTTATTCTTATTTCCCATGGCTTCAAACGACATTCCATCCCCAAACCGTCCCTTCCTTCAGGATCTTCAAAAACTCTCGCTGATCAACCGATCCAAGGCATTAACAAAAACACGTCTCACGTCCCATTTCCGTCCCTTCAGTGAGGCCTCTTCAACAAACAGCATTCATAAACTTATCGCCTATTTTTTCACCCTCACCCGTTAGTTTGCGTCCATTCCAAACAATAACTCCTCTCGTCCAGCACCTCCGTTTTTTCTCCTCTCCTTTGTCCAGCTCTGAGGCAAGGAGATTGTTACTACTGCTCGTAGCTTCTTGCTACTAGTAATGCCAGGAGCTATAGCAATGAATAGCGTCCGATCGTTCCGATGTTCGTAGCGATGCGCTGCCCTAGCTCAGCGCTCGGCCCAGCGCTCCTCTGAGGCAAGGAGAGCTTGAAAAGGCCCTGGCGTTGATCTTCCGCTTCCCCGTGAAGACGCTGGGTGCCTCGCGGACCGATGCCGGGGTCCACGCCCACGGCCTCCCGGACGATGGTCGGACGATGCGGCGTCACGGTGCGACGTGCTGTTACGACCGGTGACACGAGTCCCTTTTGGAAGCTTCTAACTACCAGTAGCTTCTTGTGCCTAGTAGCAAAAGGAGCCTAATAGGAATGGCCTCCACCCTAATAGCCATGGCCTCCACCTAGTAGCTTCTAGCTACTAGTAGCTTCTTGTTTCTAGTAGCGATGGCCTCCACCTAATAGCGTCCTTGATGCTTTTGTGTGTATATTTGTGTGCGGGGGATTCCGGCCGGATGATTTTCTTGAGTTTGCTTGTTGCCTCGCCGGATTTTGCTTGACAACACACATCTCGTTTGCAACATGAAGTGCTCACAGACATTGGATGTTCTATGATGTTCTACAAGAAAAGGCAACATGCCAACTCAGAATGGGAGGAGGGTAAGATTCTAGTCTGACATGGTGAAAGTGATTCAGATTCATCTTTTCGGGCTCGTGAGTTGGGATTTTTGTTTGCCTGTGCATCAAGAGTGAGTAAGTCTGCTTACCTTTGAAACGAAGACGAGTGGACCAATAACTGCACCACCCCGTGATGTGCTGGGAAACTGGCAAAACGATGAGTATCAGATGTATAAGACAACATGTAAGACAACATCTATCCGCAAATATCCGCAACATTTGAGTGAAACTTTGTTTAGCTGTACAACCTAAGAGCAAACAGCCTCCAATCTAAGATTGTCGAAAAGTAACTCATGAGGCTTAGCATTCTTTTCCGTATTTCTAGCATTCTTGTTTTGGGGGGGCTTCACGGTGTCGTTGTATTACGGGGAGCACATGTCACATGACTCTCGAAGCACACCAATCTGGGTTGGAGTTCACCAACAAATCGTCGGAACAGATGGAGTGAGTTTTTGCACTGTAATTATACTAGCGTTGGCAGAAGCAATGTCCAATGCAATTCTAGAGGGATTTATTATTTTGATATATTTTGATAGTTGATATAATTTGCACGTTTTCTTAGTTATGTGGTGAGTCCTCAAATCAGATGTCAGTAACTAACCATATGACACCAAGATGTCCACAGTCCTTCCATGTGGCAGGCTTCCAGCTACCTGCAGGTAGCTCAACACAAGATCATGGGTATGGTGGAAAAAACAACAACGTTTAGTGCCATCCGGCCACACCAGTGTAAAGGTGTCTAAAAACATTCTACCACTGGCCGGCTCCAAGCATGTTTCATCTCCAAAGAAGAATCTCGCCACCAAAGCAACGAAGAAATCCTTTCCCCCGAAAGCAGAAGACCAACGGATGTGCAAGGCCAGGTGTGCCACTTTGAATCCCCAGAGTCGCTTGGCAGAAGTGGAGGGCGAGTGTCGACCAGCTGAAGCCATCTCTAGATCCATATCGGAGTTGATCCATAGGGGAGTGTCAGCGGCTTTATTGCAATTCCGAAAGTAATACTGCTGTTCAAGCACCGTACATGCCAAGCTACTGAAGCGAGCTTTGTGCAACTGCCTAGCATCGCGAAGCATCACGCAACATTACCAGCCGCGGCGCGTGAACAATCTCAGATGGCGTGTTCAGTTTGGTCCTAACCACTCCATTCGGAATGCGCGTTTGCAGAGTCTGATTGTTCGCTGGGTTTGGCAAGCGAGAGAGTGGATCACCTGAGTAGACCACCAAAGCTACTTCTTCAATCTTCAGAATGTATTTCAGTACGTATGTAAAATGATGTGAACATGTCCTTCCGTTTTGGACCTGTTTGCACCTATTCTTCTCAATCATTTTTCCCCATCCGATGAAGGTACTGGGACTCCGATGCCTCCGACGATGTACTGCTGAAGCGGCTCCGTTTGACCCTGCCTGCAGCACTGCTCGCGCGACGGATCGGCCGAGCGCCGGAAGGTGACGTGGTGAAGCACTGGACGGGTGCGACGAAAGCAGGGTGGCTGAGGGTGGCGGGATCCATTTCGGAATCTGCTTTCGTCGCAGCAGTCAGATCAGGGTGAACCGCTTGGAAATCGTTTTTTTTCCCGAATGTGTAGCGAAGGGTTCTCGTTTAACTCTGGGGGTCGAGTCGGGTAGAGCCTGAATTTGTTCTGTGTCCTGCAGATGTTTTCATGTTGTTCTGATGGGTTTTGATGATTTGGCTTTTTGGAGACAATTGTTCTCCCTGGGGCACGTTTTCACCGTTTTCTTGCTGAAGAAAGTAACGTTCACTGGTATTCCCATGCCGCTGCTCGACCGGATCCTGCTCGACCGGCTCGACTCGCAGCACGTAAGACTTCAAACCATTCAGCCGAAGATCGCCAAAGACCAGTTGCATTGACGGATGAACAGATTACAAACTTTGCTGATTGACTTTGAGAATTTGTACGTTTCGCCTTGACTCGTGGAGACAGGAGAAGGAGCAGCAAATACCACATTTTCAGCACTGTGCCAAGTTACTGGGACACATCCTTGGGAGTACAACCCAGTCGGCAACAGGTTTCATTCGGTCACTTAAAAAACTCCAAAGAGGTCGATCCTGGTACTGGCGCCGGTCTCGTCCAATGAAAACTGCCGCGAGACGCGGTCGGAGACGCGGTCGTTTGTTTGAGGCTTTCATGCCCGCTTGAGCTCATGCAGGAGATGGAGGGCTTAGGGATGTATGGAGACCAAAGAGAGAGCAACCAGTCGAAGAATTGGTTGAAGCAAACATCTACAGAAAGCCCATGTTTTTCACCCCCCCAATACCTTGCTTGTCCTGCAGATGTTCCCTTCCACCAATTCTGGGAACCAGACCTCTCAGCTCCCAAGGACCTCAGCTGGTTACGTTTTGGTGTTTGGGATGGGTGACAGGATGGCTATCCAGTAGGTGAACAGGAGTTGGAGCTTGGAGATGAATCAATTTGCCTGTCATGACCTCCAAAATATCTGAGACTTTTGGGTTTTTTTCTTGATCTTTCTTCGCAACTCAGCCATGCTGCATGTCACAAGACTCTCGGCAAAGGATGGTTTATATAATACATTTTAATACTATTTAGATCCCCCACGGGCTCTGGAAACCCAACCCCTTGTGGCGAGAAGCACTGTGCCTCTGAAATGGAAGACCAGCGTGCAGGAAGACCTATTCCTATCGTCTCTCCACCAGCCTGGAGCTCTTCCCCTTCGAGGCCCGACGCTGCTGGGCCTGTGGCGCCTTGAACTTGGCGAAGCTCCAAGAAGGGCTGCGGACCTTGGACGGACGTCCACTGGACTGGACTGCCTTCAGCATGGGCGACTATGAGCCAGAGTACCATGGGCCGGTGCCGCGGATGCGGATGGGAGAAGGACGATCAACGAAGAGCACGAGGCTGCTGCGGATGGTCTAAGACTGGATCCAGTCTAGCGAACCAGTGGTTCCCTACGTGTACTATTAAAAACTGGATCCATTTGAGTTTCGCTATGTTTCGCTCCTTGTCATGGTTCAAGACACTACTGGCTCAGTTGTTGTTGAGGGGAGCTTGTGACTAGCTCACCAGCGGCGAAGTTCGAGATCGAGGGGCAAATTGGAAAGTCCTTTGGTGGGTTCCCCCGTCCATTCGTGCACTGAAGGATGCCTTTTTTCTCTTAGGTTTTAGGCTATAGGCCATCGCTATTAGGTTGGAGGCCATCGCCATTTTGTTGGAGGCCATCGCTTTTAGGTTGGAGGCCATTGCTATTAGGTACTTCAAAGTGTGCTTTCTATATTGGGATGTTTGATGATTTTTGCATAACTTGCACACTAGACTAGACTTTTGAAAAGTAATCAGATGGTCTATTCCATCCCAAATTGGCTTCCCCAGAGCAAGCAGTCCTTACTAGCTAAAGCTTTGACCATTCCAATAATATTGTATAATATTGTATATATAGGACCAATGAGTCTTTTGAATTGGACTGATTTGTTTGTTGTTGATTTTGATTCGATCAATTTTTGACGCACAGTTGAAGTTGAACCTCATTTAGGGGAGCATCCAAGGTGGTGAAGACGGTCCAGCTGCTCTTGAAGGTGACGACCCGTACGACCCGTACGACCCGTGCTGCGTGGCGCGATGATCGGTGAGCCGGTCGGACCTGGTTCTGAACATACCGGAAGCTCCCACCCCGCGTGCATTGCATGTACGGAAGTTCCTGTGTGTGTGCTCAAGTGCCAGGTGGCAGGTCAGCATATTGCCCTTATTTTCTTTGCCCTGCAAGCCACACATATTCTATAAGTTACACATATAGTTGATTGTGGGATATTGTGGGGTAAGTTTATTTTCTCGGGGGCAACAGGGGTTGTATCCTAAGATATCCTAGCCTATAAGTATACGATATCAATACATTTTTACAACCCAATCTTTTCCACCTCCAAAACCTCGCTTTGGCCACCGATTGGTAGAGGTCCCTTTGGGGACTCAATCTGTGTATCAACTTGATCCCGTGTACTGGGTTTATTCCATTTTTATTCCATCTTATTCCCCAAAAAATTGCTGAGCTGGCAAATTCACCCACATTGATGCCCAATGTGTCTTTTCTAGAGGTGGAAGCTCCTGACCGGCTGGTTCTTTATGCCACCGGGCAAGCATTCCGCGCAGTCTTGGAATATTTTCAGTTTCAGGACAGCAGGAAGCAATGAGATGTTCGGCAGACATTCAGGCCAGGTCAGGACTTCTCCGATCGGAATTGTAGAAGGTCGCATCTATTGGTATTGACATCCAGCTCGGATCTATAGTTCGAACATGTTCGAACCGGGTGGAGTGCGAAACCGGAGGATGCGAACCGGAGTTGAAGGATGGGTGAAACAGACCAAGGTGAGAAGGGGTAGGCAAGCCTCAAATCAATTGTGGGTGGTTCACATCAAGATTCATCAAATCACATTTGCAAAAATGGCTAATGTACCCAGACACGACTAATGGGACTACCATAGGACTGCCGCCCCCATTGATCCCCTTTCAACCACCCCTGGCCTGATCCGCAGTCCTGTGGCAGTCCCATGGAGTGTCTGGGATATTATATATATATAATAATATAGGTCTACAATTCCCACATCCGATAGCTGGCTTGGAACTGGCTTTGTGCTCCGCGAGTCCCGCTGGCGCTCCGCAGCGAGTGTGTAAGAGAGAAGGAAGTTGGGAGTCCCGAGTTCAGCTCAGAAAGCAGATGTGATAAATCCGTTCCGCAACATCAACACATTTGGCGATGTGGAGATCAAGTGAGAGCCCCCACAAGATGTCCATCTTCTAGACATGCAAGCACTGAAGAACAAAAACGTGTTTATTCCTTTTGCCATCTTTTGCCTATATACTAATATATGATTATGTGAGAGGTTCTTTTCACGGCCATTTGGCCCGATGCACGGCCGCCCGATGCCCCCCGTCGTTCTCGCTCAGGCCACCGGCGAACGCTTCTTGTACAAGATGGTCCGCCGTATCGTTGGAGCCCTTGTGGAGGCGTGTGGTTAACTCCGGGGAACTCCCGTTCTCCGCGCGGATCCGCACGGGCTTGGTTTGATCGTATGTATTTGTTGGTCAAATGGTCTAGGTAGTCTGTGGATGAGAGGACGGGTGCCTGTAATCCCGTTCACTCAGCCTTCAGCCTTCCGAATCGGATGCTGTGGAGCTCGCTCTCCGGACTCGGACGACGCAGGTGGGCAAGGGCCGCTTGTGTCCCGAAGGCCTGGTGGAGGCGGATCGAAGGGAGATCCCCACGGCACCGCCACAGGGCTTGACCTTGGAGGAGGTGCTGCAGCTCGGAAGAGGAGCGAGGACCTTGCGCCCGTTCGTTGTAAACACATATTATATACTGCATTGCATGATACTGCATGGATATATAGTCATATAATCATACAGTATATTGGAGGATGTATAGATCTACATGAATTATACCGACCTCAGCGACCTCACCTGAAAATAACGACCCACTTTTTGAATTTAAGGTTCTTGACTCATACACACAGAACACACACACACACACACACGGCTACAAGTCCAAAAACAGCAAAAGTCCTATGTGCTGCAGATAGGCGCGCTCCTGCGCCTGATGGAATGGAAGGGGTTGTCTTTCATCAAAACACATTAGAGGCTTTATCTACTGCAGGTAGGCACGCTTCTCCGCCTGCTGGAGTGGAAGGGGTTGTCTTTCATCAAGATACAGCAGAGGCCCTATCTGCAGCAGATAGGCGCGTTTCTCCGCCTGCTGGAGGTTGTCTTTCATCAAGACACAGCAGAGGCCCTATCTGCAGCAGACAGGCCTAGAAGAATCGAGCCCAGGACCTGCGACTGGAAGGCACGCTTTATCCATTAGGCTAAAGGACCTCTTGTGGTAGAGCAGCCGCGTGCTTTTTAAAAGATTCTTTACTGCACCTTTGCTTCTCTTTGAGCAAGCGACACCAAAAGCCCTATCTGCAGCAGATAGGCGCGCTCCGCTTTCTGCTGCGTTGGAAGGGGTGGTCCCAATCAACGCGCAGCAAAAGCCCTATCTGCAGCAGATAGGCGCGTTTTCTCCGTCTGCTGGCGTGGGCGTTTGTTGTTCATCAAGACATAGTAGAAGCCCTATCTGCAGCAGATAGGCGCGTTTCCATCTTCTGCTGGAGTGGAAGGGGCGCCTTTTCATCAAAACGCGAAAAGCCCTATCTGCAGCAGATAGGCACGTTCCTGCATCTGCTGGGGTGGAAGGGGTGGTTTTCTTAAGAGATGCCACAAGGCCCATCTGCACCAAGTGGGTCCAACTCAAACCAAAGAACAGCGGAAGCCCTAGCCTAACGGAGTTCAATTGCCAAGCGACCCGATGAAAACCAACCACGAAACTCCAGCCTTGTCAAAGGGCGTTGCTGACAATGCAGTGTTTTTGCGTGCGCGTGTATCCACGTGGTCCATTGTTGGTTCCGACCCGACATCACTTAATTTCGTATTTCCGACGACGTCTCTTAATTCCATTTCCAAATTAACGAAAATAAGCGACGACCCGCGAAATACTATAATTCACCCAGATAGATGTTGATATCTACTGTAAACGTGGAGATTTGCATTTAGATCTACATGTTTTTGCAAATATGCGTTGTTTGCTTTGGAAGGTGAACATGAGAATACACTATTTCTAAGCACTTGAATGATTTTAATCCTCGATACTTTGAGCTTGCTTTGATGTTTGTGCAAACCTGTTCATGTTCTCTTTGAAGTGTGTGTTTGGAGAAGACATTCATGGCACCCAAGTTCTTAATCTCAGCTTCGGTCGAGCCTGTCGCGTCCGAGGTATCCGGAAGAGATTCAAACATTGCTCACAGCGGATACCGGAGGCGGTGCTAAAAGAAGCGGCCGGTGTTCCTCTTTGCGCAAAGGTGTTTTCTGTCTTCGAAAGAAAAAACAACCATTTTTTTGTTGCCCCACCCGTCGGCCAATCACTTTTTGGCTAAATGGGGGAACATGTTATTGTATGTGCGGTTCTTCTACACCTTCAGTACTCCGGGTAGGAGCCACCACCTAAGGCACCTAAGGCGAACTTTGCTCAGCCTGTACTTGATGTTTGGAGAATTTTGCTAAGTCCAAGATTGGTGTTTGGTCCTTGTTTATGTCGGTTTTCAGTTGGCGTAGTTTACCAGTTTTTTTTCCCGGATGGATGACCTTTTTCAGGGCCAAGTTCGGCATATTCACCACCGCTTCCTTGCAAGCTTGCTTGCCTCCGTCTCCGACGTATCCGTTTGTGAACATCCTTGGTTGATGAATGTTGTTCTGGCGGGTGTGGTAAACATCCTCATGGATTCACGCATGTTTGATTCATTCTCCTTCAAATCAAGTGAAGATCATTGATCGGCCCATTCATTTCCCCGTCCTCGAATACCTTTGTAGAACATGGTCAACAACGCCGGATGGCGATATATTGGGATTAGATTGAGCTGGGACAGAAATATTGGAATACGTAGGATCCCCAAATATTTCGAAAGGTGTCCACATCTGCAGGGGGGGGTCACTCGGTCACTGTATTCAGTGATCACCACAGAAAGATGGAAATGTGTGAAACCATGAGGGGCGAGCTCGTTTCGTCGGTTCTGAGGCCGTCAGAAGGACAAGACTGATGAGAGAGCAGCAGGGGTCTTGGTGGGACCTTTTCTTTGTGTATGGACAGGAGGGTAGCAGGGTAGCAACTCGTGTGGATAGCAGGGTAGCAACTTGTGTGCACATGTGTGCACCGTATTTACATATTTGCGAGGGACCTCCTAGGCAGGGCATCCTGAATATAATTGAATATACATCGCTGCCGGTCAGACGCTCCATTTGATGCGCCAAAAAACTTGTTCGTTGTGGGTCTCAATTTGACACTCTCTCCCCAAGGTACACGTGGATTCTTTTTCGGCCATGCTATCATGTCATGCACAACTTTTGGGTCAAAAACCACCAATCTCAATGGAAAAGTGGCCTCCACCCCCGTCCACCGCGTTCGACGGCCTTCCACCTCCGTCCGTTCGTTGAGGCCTTGGCCAGGACTCGACGGCTGCTGCTGGGTGATGAGCCCGAAGAGGACAAGGAGGAGGAGGGTCCAGGCAGGGTACCTCCCGGTGTGTAGAGTGACAGGTGCGATGGGTGCGATGGGTGGGTTTTTGTGGCTATGGTTTGTATTTGGTTGTCATTAAGGATATGTTGCACCTTTAAACATATGTGTGTAACATAATAATTTATGCAATGTTACTAGTTTCAGACAACACTTTCAATCATGCATCTGAAACGCCAGTTGATTTGGTACAGTATTGTGTACTGTAGAGGTTTTGAGACATGACCGGACAAACAAAACAAGCCTTCAGACTTCACTTCTTCTTGTCGATCGAAGTCAACGCAGGATCGATCCGAGATCCGGCCAAAGGAGACGGCTGCGCTCCAGTTTTCGGGTTCTTCGGGTCTAGACTTCATCCACCGGGTTCGAGGGTTTGGAAGTGTCTCCAAATGTTGGATGTTTTGGGAATTGAGACCCAGGTGCAGTCTATCGCGGAGCGCGGGGTGTGATCGGCGAAGGCCGCATCGGGAGAGGGGAGAAGGAGAAATGAGGGGGATGCAGCGGTAGGTGTCGGGAACATGTGCAACAGGCAGAGTGACTAACACGAGAAACGTTGGAACACCGATTTGTAGAGAAAGAGCTTGGATTATTGTATTTACAATAAGTTAGTATAGTCATTCCAAAGGCCATGCCATGCATTTCCATGGTTCAAAGTGGATCGGATTAACAAGCGCAGAACAACTGAACGAAACTCGTAATGTTCGGTGTTCTCCTGTTGGAATGATCCTCGTGGTGCAGAATAAGAAGAAGGATGCGTATTGTATATCATAGATAGTGTATTCAATTATGCGGAGAGTCTAGTTTGCTGTGAGGATGCTATTGACTGATGGAGGAAAGCTTGCTTGGTGTTCCGCTGATACTACAGAAGGATTGCATGGGGGTTAGTGGTTTCCTTCAATGGCCTGGGAGCCTGGGTGCGCCTAGCTTGTGTTGCTTGTGATTGAATCAAGTGAGATTCTGATAGTAGAACAATGTTGAACTCCAAAAGCTCATATGACTCAGGTGGGCTCAAGAAAACCCCTCGTGCTGAGAGAAACAACAAACAACATTGACACTCTTGTACCAACAACAGCTTTGGTCGGCGTGGGCGAAAATCGCACGACGGAGCAGTTTTGGACGGGTCCATCGCCACGACCCTTCGATCGATGCCTTCGATGCCTATCCACGAAGGGGCCCATGAATGAGTGAATGTGAATGGAGTGTGCCTGGTGCCATCCTTTTTCGAGGGAACGAGGATTGACACAAGTAGCCACACAACCCGAAAAAACAAAGGTCCTGGGTCCTGGTCGATCTCTCCAAAGGTCCCATTGGCCCCCCCCCGTGGATGTAGGTGACCGTCAGCGCCAGTATCGACTAGCGCACGCCTCGGAGCTCCGCAAGTTAGGCGACTGGCGAGTGTGGACCCAGCTATATAAACTATAGACTCGTTTTGTGGGAGTGGTTCAAAACTGATGCTCACATGAAAGCATCAGAGAACGAACATGGTGCTCACTAGACATCTTTACTGTACTGTAAATAAATATTGTGGTATTTCTTGTTATGTTTAAATGAGATCTGCAGAGGTGGACAGAAGTCAGCTTATGTTTGAGGGAAGCCGCACTTGTTTTTCTCTTGTGACTCTTGTGGACGTCTATGTAGTTTGTCAGGAAGTTCCTGGTTGAAGCCATGTATTTCTTGAAGAGTATCTTGACAATCCTGAATCCTGAACGTGTCTTTCTCAGTTCAAATTGGTGATTTCATTCATTTCAATAGGCTGAAGGATCTTTGATGTTTCTGTGTCGATATTTCCCAGTCAGACGGTCTCAGCATGAACGCCAACGCCAACGCCACCACTGAGGATACCGATGAGCCCGAGACCGCCGAAGCCTTGAGCAAGTCGGGCGATCCCAGGGCGAACGTTTGTCAAGAGACGTAAATCCACGTGGACAGCTACATATATATTATTATGTTTATATCAAACCATGTGTACAATATATATATGTATATACATTCAGATCTTAGACTATTTGCTGTAGAAAATCACTGTTGCATGCTTTTAAGGCCAATTGCTTGTGTGCATATCGCAACAAGCATGTGTATATATATGTATGTATCAGTTGGAACTTGTAATTGATCTACATTCAGTTGCATCTCATACTGCGTGTGCGCCTGAGGCTGGCACGGGACGTCCGCCAAGCGGACTTGTCCGCCAAGACCCGCAGCATGGCCTTCCAATCCAAGTGACTCGGGCGATGGACTTCCTGAAACATCGACGATAACGGTCAGTTGGGAGACAGACAGGTCTGAAACATCGACCTATTTCGCAAGGCAACTGTCGTTTCAGATGACTTTGGTACAGGAATTCATCAGCTACAACATAATTACATATAAGATATTAGTGTTGTTTTTCTTTGATTTCCTTGACTCCTTAGTGATTTGTCTCGCGTGTTGGCAGGTTTCTTACCCACGACTTGGACATGGCCGACTTGTTCAAAGAGCGTGCCTTGGGCCAGTGGCCAGCGATGAATCCGAGCGATGAATTTGGGATGATTTGGGTGTTTCTTATCATTTCACATCTAGGCATCGCGGCATCGCGTATTCAAGAATCTAGGCAAGTGCAAACTGGACACGAAACAAATTGTTCATGTATATATGTGGGTAGAGATCATCATGCACAATGCACCCCCAATTAAAAACTGAACTGCGATGCACCAGTCCGGCCGGCAGCCCACCGGTGTGGCCGTGTTCGGGCGGTCTCGGTTCGTCGGACGGCGACCGTTGAGCAATTGGCGACGGTTGACTGCGGGGAGGTGGACATTTCCCTCATGATAGGGTGAATCATGGTGAATTCCTTGGAATTCCGAATTCATATGCCCTAGATTGCCCTAGGGCTCCAAGTGCCTAGGGCATGTTATTTGGACCCTTCCCAAAAAGATGCCCAACACCTTGGCCTCTTTCAGGTACTTAGAACATCTTTTTCTGCCCGACAAAAATAGATGTTGATCATTCCCATCCATCATGTTTCAAGATCTTTCTTGTCACCGTCAATGGGTGAAGTCACCAGGGAGACGTCTTCTTTCTCCGGTGCCGCGGCCTCTGTCGTCGACGTCTCCGGTCGCGGCGGGTCTGTCGGATCGGACGAGTCACCTTTTTTCGCCGGGTGCTTCGGGACGCACAAGGGCGGAGGCGATGCCAAAACACATTGGAACTAGATGGCATCATGGTGCATTATGGTTCCATAGGTCAGGGAGAAAAGAAACGCATGATGGCTCTGTTTAGCACGAAAATGGACGAAGACCTAGTCTAGTGTTCACAGGGGTGTTGCACTATTGCTTGCAGCCGGAAGTGTCAGGATATGGTGGTCCAGGTGGATAGCTTGTAACACATACTTGCCAGATCCATTTGGGCCTCGGGCCAACGGAGCCCTAGTACTGTACCAGGTTTGAGACTGCCGCTGGACATCACAGATCTTCCTTTGGAGGAAGAAAGGAGATTGGTGAATGGGATGGATGGGTCTGGAGATCAGAGTGGGCTAAAAATAAAGGCTACGACATTCGGAATGGGCTCGGTGACCGTTGTGAAGACGATGCCATGCTACCATTGTTTACTTTGCAGCATGCAGCCTGCAGACAGCTGTTGTATGAGCTCCTTTTCTCTTGGCTCCGTCCCGCTCTTTCTCGAACCCGGTGACGGAACCGTTCGAAGCGCCAGGAGTTCGGAACTCCGGCGCTTTCGCATCAAGAAAAAGCGGGCCCATGACAATGACCAGCTGAGCTTTGTGTCCCCCGGGCAGAGAAGGCGTGTATATCGGGAGGGTGGAATTGGCAGAAGGACACTCAGATGGGTCAGCTAAGACTCCGAACACCCAGCGGTGCGAGATGTTTCAAAGCAGCCGGAGCGCTTGTTTATCCTTTATTTTTTACTCAAGCCAGGATGTGTCCTCGCTTTGCCTCCAAGTACTTGTTTCAACCATAATGCTGCTGGCTGCTTTTGGTGACCTCGTTATGGTTTCTATTGGTCCCTTTTGTTAGACTTTCCTTTGGGGGGGAGGTGCAGGTCTAGCACTGGCAGCATGTTTCGCAGGTGCTGAAGGCGTTTGAATCAGACAGCCGCACTTAGGCCCGATCCATCGCGCGTGCAGCTTGCGCAGGCAACACTTGAAGGAGATCGAGAGGGCTGTCCTCAAAACATCAGATGAAGAGGTTGGCAGCCGGTGAGTTGGATGGACATGACTTTGTTGAGAGGAGAGCCCTGAAGAATTGGAGAGCCCTTCAAGCACTCCAGATAATGTGCTTGAAAGATGCCGTGTTTTTTTGGACTTCAAGCCACGAAGACCCAGTACTCCTCTCCTGTTTCTCGCTGAGGATGGCAGAGACAAGTTTAAGGATCCATTGTTTGGTCTTACCATGAAAGCTGACCATTGAAGATGTGGACTAGTGACTAGTCGGACTGAACATTTAAGACATAGCAGCATTTGACCTGCCACAGGTAGTTCAGGAAAGCAGATAAAAGGAAATAACTCGACACGAATTGAATTCTTGCAAGTGAATCATTCTATTGAATGGTTGCAATTGCTAGGTTTGCCAGAACTATATAGGTGCCAGAACTCGTTGACCGCTCCTTAGGCAATGACTCGACCGCATACTTAAAGCAACGACCGCTCAGACAGGCTTCGCGTTGGGAGACCGGAGGCGATGCTGATTGAGCAGTGCCCGTGCAGGAGCCATGCTTGCTATGCTGAAAAGCAGTGGCAAGATGTGTGGCAAAAGCAGAAGACTTTACATTGACTCCAAGTTCCGCAAGTTTGATGTGCCTTTCTTGTGCAGGGCTAGGAGCTCAGAAAGGACCGTGCTTTTGGTCGACGCAGATACACACTGCATTGAAGATATCAAACACGTGCTGAGTCGTTTAAGAGATGAGGGTGGCGCAGTTGAGACAAGGCTTTTCGGTCCACCTGCCCGAGTGACAAACAAGAAGTGGAGCCAACTTCTCCAGGAGCCTGATATCACATTCCGACCAGTGTTGCGTTCAGAGAATCCTTCCAAAGAGCCCAACGATGAAGCAATTGTCTCAGCAATGCAACGCCTTTTTTTTCAAGCAGTGGAGTAGATAGGATTGCATTGCTGACCTCAGATGGCGATTTTGTCAGCACCATTCTCAAACTCAAGGACATCAACTCTGTCAACGTTGTGATGTTCATTCCAGCGCAAAAACCTGGCGTTATTCGCAAGTATAGAAAGGACGGATTAGAGGTTGTGAAAATCCTCAGCAAAGATCCTGGACCCCGAGTGCGTGCTATCCTTCATGGTGATGGAACTGGCTCAGCGCAACTTGAAGATCCCTTTTGGCCTGAGGATGGATATTACGAGCGGGAGGTGGAGATGTTGAGTGGCTTCCTGACAGACTTGGGGTAGCAACCTGTGCCAAGTTTTGGTTTACCAACAGCCTGGGTGCACTCACCGTGTTTCCGGGTCCGCTAGCAATACTTGCTGTGCATGACGTCATCGTCTGCTCCTCAAAGAAAAAAACACTCTTGGGTACCATACAGCAGAGAGTTGGCCTTTGTCCTGCCCATATTTCCACGGCGGGGGAGCAGCAGCAGCAAGACAACTCTCAAAACTTACGGAAGCAGTAGGGCAAAATCCATTTTCAAGGGTGGTGGACCTTTCATGTTGACAGATTCCAAAGATTTGACCATGCATGTCCTCAGGAAGCTTGGATATTTTGACGACTTGAATGCTGATGAACACGAGGCGTTGTTCTGTTTCACCAATGCCATGGGCAACAAGCATACCTTGAGGAAGATGGACCTGCTGCCTCATCCAGCAGACCGCAGTCAGGATGTAAGAGAGAAGTTGCGAGCCGCATTTCTCTCTCACGCATTCTCAGGCCAATGGCAAGTTGTCCACATGGATGACAATGCCATAATGTTTGTGCAGCAAATTTTGTGGAAGGAAGGCCTTCTCACCGAATCACAACTCACTTGTACACAGTATGAACTTATTAGACCCATGAAGGCCTATGCAAAGAAGTATGGGCTAAGACTCATGGAATCCTTCAATGCGCTTGCATTTCAAATTCAACACCACAGTAATCAAAATCCAGACAAGAGACCCATGATAGACTTTGAAAGATGATACCGGTTCCTCTGGGCAAAACGCGCGAGTTCAGAAAGGGATGAGTTTCAAGGTTGCAATCGGCACAGTTGGCATAGTCAGCGGACCTTTTGTTCAGGTTGTGGAGAGTGCTCCATGTTTTACATCAGTTGCGCCAGGGATGGAGGACAAAAGTGATTTGGGATGGAGGTCAGTAGTCTCACGGTATGGAGCAAACATTTTGACCGGTAGGCTGACAAAACCTCAACGAAGGTTTTGTTTGTGTCCTTCCGACCATTTCCATCCATTATGTTCAAGTTTGGATTTGTTCTGAATTTCAGAGTTTGGTGTTGCTTCTAACTTGTTATATCATATGTCCCATCCCTTGTTGACAGAACCCTCCCTCTGATACTGCAGACGGAGAACCTGGTTCACCGGCTCCCAATCCTACGATCAGATCGTCCTTATTCCCCAAAGACAGGGCATCTTGAGGCTGAGAAAGAATAGGGGATTAATTATTCTCCCTGGAACTAACATAGAAGTTCTTAGAAATGGATGGCACATGATGGCACCACCTATTGGTCGTGGATTTCATGGTCTTCCTTACGGGGCCATGCAATCCACTTCCATGTTTAGCTATAGGGAGTGTAGATATTGGGAAGAGGTGGCCGAAAATCTCACAACAAACGAACCGGCCGGAACCTTCCACCGAGTTCTCGACTGAACCAACCGGCAACTCACACCGGCAACTCAGGGATTCCAACGGACGCGAACGGATCGGCACCAAGCGAACGCACGGAACCACCTTGTTGTCTAGGACCTCTGGGTAGGGTGGTAGCTGCCAAGCTACCAGACAACCCTCCTAGTAGGTTCCTTTTCGCACCAAACCGGCACGACGTCGCGCCGTTCCTGCTGCGTGCGGGGTGTTCTCGCCCAGGCCGTCCGGTCGGCCCGCTTCCGGGACCGGGCGCCACGCAGGCGCGTGCGTTTTTGGGCGCGTTTGGAATGGTCAACGGATGGGTGAACATGTGGTGAAATGAGCAGAACAAGGGGAAAGAGAACGGAAGACGCTAGACACCAGATCAAGATCGAACACATGTCAGATCCACCGGATCTTTGGCCCCAACACACTTGGCCCCAACACACGTGAAATCTGAAATCTTCCGCCAATGATGGCGAATCGAAGTGATGCAGCGATGGGAAGGCCAGGCTTCAACTCTGGGGGACCTGAATGGACCTGAGGCACTCTATTGGTTTCTCTGCATAATTCCAATCCAACCGAGGTACTTTTCCAACGAGTCGGGTTTTCCCTTCCCGACTGGTCGAACCGGCGGTTTTTTTGGTCGTTTGGTCGAACCGAGCGTCCCGCGTCTCGTTCCGAGGTGCATCGTGGCGGCGTTACCTGGAGCTTCGATGCTGTTGGAAGATCTGCAGATGGGACTAGGCCAAGACTTGGGCGGTTTCGCCATTGGGGTGGCCCATTTGGGAGGCTACTGGCCCAGCGACGCCAAATGTTCCAGGACCGGACCTAGATGACCTTGGTGTTTAGGGACCATTCCGACGACTTATTGAATGAATGGTTGAGGCTAAAGGGACAAGTTCTGCATCGCTACTCGTAACGATCAGATCTCTCACGCGGAGATGTCGCTGGATCGTCTTGAGACCACGAGAACCTCTTCTGAGCGACCCGTCCGACTGGACTCCAAGTGCCACGGTTGGATCCTAAATGATCTACTCTACTACCTATAGAATCAACTACTCGAGTCCTAGATCTTTCTATAGGCAGTTCTTGAGTTCTAGATTCTAAAGCAGATAGTAAGATATTTAGTAAGTATATCGTGTTCGGAGATTGTGGATAGAAGCAATTGCGCAATTAATTTCCAAAAGGCTTCCCCGGTATAATATTAGATCTACTGTATTTCTGGCATTTGCACCGAAACTACACTCAACACGAGCCTTTCCTGAATCTCCTTATTTCCGGCAGCGGCAGGGGCAGCTTTTGTAGGACATAGGTTCATATCATGTCCTGCAAAAGACCTTGCCCTGAACAGACCTTGCTGTAGATTCAGATTCAGAAGGAATTCGAGGCATTTGCACCCCTTTGGGGGGGATGTGTATCCATGCAAATTTGGACATTCACAAAAGGCAAAAGGTTCAGAGGAAGTTTATTCCAAAACATTTGACTGAGCGGAGGTACAACTTTCTAAATATGCAGAGCCAGTCCATTGCTCGAGCAATGCTCTGATGGGTGTAGCACTGTTGCAATTTTTGCAAGATGTGGAAAGGAGACGAAAGATAGTCTATACATATATATATACTGCATATACAATAATATAATATAAGTTATGATATAACAATATGATAGACATGAGGAAACCACACAGACAGCATCAGACAGCAGGGACTGCAAGGCGCTTTGGCCTTCGTTCCCGTGGTCACACTCGGATTTGGGGGTGGGTTTGGAAGGTCACAGTGATTTGATGGTAGTGCACTGCAACAACACCTCCCTCAGCACCGTGGCCTTCTTTGAAGCCTTCCGGTCTCTCTTTCTCGAGCGAATGCCGAGTTGCTACCCGACACGCGGATGCCACCCGATCAGCGCCAGGTGCAGCAGCCTCAAACAGAAACTCGACCTCCACTTGGTCGAGCTCTAACAGCTGATGGAGACCTGCCACAGATTACCCAATTAATGAATGGATAACCTTTAACATCATCCTTGAACCTTTTTGGGGGATGGGTGAACCCCCCATGACAGAAAAAGGCTCAATTCCGTTATTTTCCAGGCAAACCAAGGGGGTAAGATCGGATGGTCGAGTGTGTTCGTACAGCTTCGGGCGGACGGACTGCTGTGGACTCTTTGTCCGTGAAATTTCGGTGCAACACTCGAGATATTAATAAGCTACTAGGAACAAGTGCATCGCTACTAGTAACAAGTGCCTTACTAGCAGTAACAAGAAGCTATTAGAATTATATAAGTTTAATTAGAATTAAAATTAATCATATTTGTTTTCGGTGCAACACTCGAGAATGATCACACCGTTGAGTCATATTCGTGAGATTCGTTGAGTCAGGCCGCATGGCTCTCCAATCCTGGACACACACACAAACACATATACTGCAACATTGTTTCATGTTTGACCTTCCCACATCGCGATGAACAAGAGGTGTATCCTATTGTTTGTGCCAGCTTAACATGTTCGTTCTTGTTCCCTTGAATCGCACATTGTTGATGATCTAGGTACAGTCTCAGTCAGCATCCATCGGTTTGAGTATCGATCTCTCTATATATATACATATACATGTTCAAATAGAATCACATGTTCAATAACCACAGAAAGATCATCCAATTGCATCCATTTCCCAAATACATGGAGTTATAAGTTATGGGCGTGAGATATATAGATCAAGGAGCTACGATTCATGAATTAAGACTTTTATTGGTCTTTGCTCTCCATTAGAAGCCCTGACGGGAAATCTACTTTTCGACCAACCCGACAATGGGACGACCAGCCCTTCGGTCGGTGCCCGGAAGTTCGGACATATAAGCGTTACCCGGAGTCTCAGCATGCTTGGCTTGAACAAATTTATCACATGTGTCATTATGCATATGTTGTGAACGGTCCTCGGTCCTTTCAACTATCCCAAAGATCCAGGTGGTATGACCAGGAAAGACACCTCCTTTACCAGGGAGATTGCTTCCGATACTTTGGATATCTTTGGCGGGGTGGACATGGAGACACTGACGGGGCCCCCGTACATTCAATCCAATGTCAGCTCAAGCTTCTGAAGATTGAGCTACAAACTTCCAGACTTCGAAGTGGTATCACAGAAGGACAGAAGGAAGTTTTTTCTCCACCTTTTCCGCTCCACGGTGGTACAGATGCACCGAACTCATGTCCATGCGGGACTGGCTTTATCTCCATCAGTCCAGACACTGGTCCCCCACGAAGGTGGGACTCGAACCGGCTCTTTTTGTTCTCGTGGGAAGGATGAAGGTCCAGTGGCTGTCCCAGCTGCACTGAGTTTGGATGCTAGAGCCAAGAGCCAGATTACAAATATCCCCCAGTTGCAAGGGGGGCCCAGGCTGCTATAGACATTCATATTTTCTTGGTTGCTGCTCCCACGATGAGTGAAGATAGGACTCTACAATCCTCACGAGTGTAGGTTGGTGCATAAATCATCCCTGAAAGGATGGAGTTTTCATCACAAAAAGCTGCAACACTTGACTATATAGATGTCAGAGTCGACCCTGGTATTTGCAGCTGTGGACTGGGTCCCAGATTGGATACTGGGATTTGGTCCGGCCAGAAAGTTCTTGGGCCTCCTGTCTTTTGACCACGCTCAGAGGGAAATGGATTCAGGTGGCAGCAAATGGTTCCTAATCAATATTTAATCTATACCTACTACTGATTACTACTGTATTATAACAAGAAAATGATGACGCAGCATCTAATTTTTTAAGTACCCGAGAATATCATCCATAAAAGTACCATCATGTTTATGGATTTGTCTACCTCAGTTGGGATCTCTTTTGGACTTGGGCTTTCTAGATGAGTTTGGATGTCTTACGGGCGGGCAGTTGCAGGCGTGAATGAAAAAAGTGCAGAGTAGCTGATCAACATGGCAGACTTGTTTGCCTTTTACTCTTAGGTTGGAGGCCATCGCTATTAGTATTTCATCCTTCCCACTGACATTAACGCAAATGCACGACATCATGTTGCGGCCAAAAAGGAAGTCTGCGTGCAAATATGTCAGGATCAAGTTCGGATTGCAGTTTGCCCGGTCAGTTCCACTCCCGGCACGGTCAGTTCCACCACTTCCCCTGGGCTGCGGATGAACCAGGCCGTGGGACTGATTAGCCCACTCGATGTACGTGGTTTTACCTGCAAATGATTGAGTCTCCCTCTTTGGACATAATCAAAGATGTGCGGAAGATGTCGCAGGCTTTGAAGCACTTTTGCAGACCTTTTCGGCTCTATCCAACAAAAGC
>CAXAMN010022450.1:402999-478456 GCA_963970005.1 Durusdinium trenchii | reverse complement strand
GAATCAACAATCAATATCAATCAATGAGACAGGATGATGTGGTATGAGTTTCTTTATGGTTTAGTGAAAGACGCAGGACACAAGTCTTATCAAGAGTTATCAAGACTGTATCATGAAAACATGACGAACACTAAATAACCCTATATACACTTCATAGACACACATAATAAATGTTCAGGGTGCTAGCATCGGCCGTGTCGAGCCGTGCCTCCGTGGTGTCACCATCGTGTCACTCGCGGCGATGGCACGCCTCGGAACGAGCTTTCGCTTGGTCTCCGCTGTCTCCGCAGGGCTGTGGCACTTGCAGGTTGGGGCTGGTGGTGGGACACATGAGAAAGGGAGAAAGGCAAGGGTCAGTAGGAGTTTTGAAAACAGGATTCGGCAACTGCCTGACATAGTTTGTCTCAGTGGAGGTTGTACTACAATGTGAATTCCTTGCTCATGGCCCTGGCATGGCACACCAAAACACCTTAAAACAGTTTGTTCATCAAGGCTCAGCATGTAAGAGCAAAACGAACTCAACAGAGACTTCAACAGTTCGGTTGTCTTCAAGTGACTCAGATCGATCGCGTTCGTTGATTGCATTCGTTGATTTGCATCACGATCGTACAAACCGGTCACCTCCCGTGCCCTTCGTGACTCAAACGACACGCGGAACCTGTCCATGGACGATCAGTGGCAACCGGGTCCGCGGGGGGGCGAGAAACCGCGGCGTGCTCCTTTGGTCGGTAAGCTGAGGCAACAAAAACGATCATTGTAGACTCTGGATGTATCAAACCTCCCCCCCATTTGGATGGTACAACCTATTAAGTATTCGATGATGAAACAACATCAAAGCTATATATAGCTACGTGTCGCACTGGCAACTGCGACGGTTCCTCACTGAATCCAGCATGCCTTTGAGAAGGAAGGCTGCTCAGCTTCTTGTTGGGATGCAAGCGCTTTCCCGCATGTGGAAAATCAAGATCAGTTGTAAAGGACGAAAATGTAAAGCAAGCTGTAATGCAATATTGGATTGTGAACTCTCAAAAAGCAATCACCACAGCAACAAAACGTGACTCGTTGTTTGCTCCGAAAGTCCGGGTTCATGGCGGTTCCATCGCTCCACGGTCGACTGACTGTTGGTCGTCAGGGACGTCCGCTGTATCACTCCGATACCAAGAGCTGCATCTCCACGTCCAGGACCAGGACGCTGGTTTTGCCTGGTTTTGCTTCAGGATGATGTATTAATCCACTTCTGGTGAAGATGTGTTGATATATGTTATAGATTTTTCCGGTTCCGGAAGCAAATCCAAGAATGCCATGGAGAAACTCATAGGTTCCCTCAATCCTCGACCAATGAAGAGCCGTGTTCGAACGAGCTTGCGGTGAACTGGGCCAGCTTGGATGGAAGAAAAGTCCTAGGGATGGTTTCCCAAAACTATGTGCAGTTTGAACCTGATTTTTTTCGCATGAAGAGGGTGAACACGCGGGCAAGCAAACATCTGAATGTAGCTGGACCAACTAAATTGGTCAGTGTTCTTCTCCTTTTCGAGAAAAAGACACATTTTCGAGATCAACGCTGTTTGGTATTCCAGTCAGCCTGACGAAATTCATAGGTGGAGGTCAGCTGATCCTGGTGCCGTTGAAGAAATCCTGAGCCTAGAATCTCTAAATGAAAAACCACATTCCTTGGAAGCTGCAAGTCATCCTTCCATTTTCTGGACCCCTCGCCACGTGATTTGGGCCCTAATCCGCACCCATGGACTCAGGACCCATTCAAGAAAAGACAATGCAAACATCACAGCTCACAACATATGCAGCTTCGCAAGGTCAATCTGAGTTGCGACCTTCTCCTCAAAAGTCGTTCCCCATCGCTTCGCTGAGGCAGATGACCCTATTCAAATTGCATCTTTGTTGGTTTCACCGGGGATGCGTTGAACGCACGTGCACTTCTCGATGCTTTGAAGTGCATGTTCCGTAGGCGACAAGGCTGAAAAGCTCCAGGGGCTCCTTGCTTGCCCCAGCAAAACCATGCTAAAGCTATTGTGTGATATTGTGTGGCAACCTTCTGTAGGATTCAGATAACATGATTATATATATATATATATGTGTGTGATGATATGTGAATACATGTTTATTAAACCACATACCCATACATTAATTTTTAATCTACTCTATGGAACGTACCCTAATTATGTAGTTGGTAAATGGATCGTATAAGCCCGAACCTCAGAGACTCAGAGGTGATTGGATAACTTTATCAAAATGGTGATCAAAGAAGAACTTCTCTGAAATTGACGAATCCCAGAATGTTTCCTTTAACCGAGCTTTTCATGTTCCGAGCTTTTCGTGTGGTATTCTTGGACCGATGTGGAGCAAATTCCGACCGTCAATTCTTTGTCACAGGCAGTCTCCAGCTTGTGCCAGGAGCGCTTCCGCTTGCCAGACCGTCCGCCGGCCCTGTGTGGCCGTGTGTGGAGACATCTTCATGGACATCATGGCACCGATCAAGAAGCTCCCCGTGTGGGTCGCTCGGTCCAAGCACGGTTACCGGAGCGGAGCCGTTGGAGCCGTTGGACCGGTTGGATGGCGCCCCGGAGTCGAGCCGGTTGGATGGCGCGGAGGTTTTTTTCTGAAAAAACCGACCCCAAGGGACTTGTGGCTGATTAGGCGGGGAAGGATTCTGATTTGAAGGGCTGGGAGGGAGCTCTACACAGGGAACCGAACCAAATCCTGTCAATGTTTGTTTTGCGTAAGGACTCAGATGTAGAGGCCGAGAGCGTCAAGATGGTGCCAGGACGGGGGACGGGATGTGAGAACGGGATGTGCCCTGCTGCGCTGCTCCGGTGTCTCAGCCCCCGATGCACCAAATCGCAAGTAGATGGCGGGATCATGCGTGATATGACGTCTGTGGACCATGTTCAGAGGGGGAAAAGCATGCAAACCTCCTATTGAGCGTTGTTCCAATCATAATTGAACTTAACGTAAGTCATGGTTTTTTGAACAGGCGTAAAATTGATGAAGGGAACGATATCGAGTCGTAACGTTTGTTGAAACTTGGGCTGATTTTGTTTGGACTGGTGTTCACGACTCTCGAGTCTCGGGTTCTTACTTTCCTGTTCATGTGTTCCTATTGTTTGTTCATTGCAGACATTTGACTTGATGCAGCTTGTCTTCCCAAAGGTCGATCTGTGGTTTATGTGGTTGTTTAAATTCATAGCACGATTTCTTCAATGAAGCGGCCCACCAGCCAGTTGGCCATACCAGCGGCGGCCACCGCTAGCTAGCCGCTAGCATGTTGCCAAAAAGTTGATCTATATGAATCTGTACAATAGAGATCACATCATATCGTATGTACATATTATATAGTAATTTCTTAGAGTTTGTCATCTTTTGTCCCATGTGTCTCTCAAGCGACCTTCCCATCCCTTCCCTTCGGCTCACCTGTCCTGGGACCTCGCGCCCGCGCTTGTCCCGGTCGCGCCAGGAGGCAGTGCGCTGAACCAGGGTCGCCAGCTGCACTCCCTCGGCGTCCCGGTGCGCTTCGTTGGGGCGGCACCTCGTCCACGCAAAAGCGGTGCCGTCGGTCTGTGAGTCCGGCCGGCGGCAGAGTCTAGTAAGCTCACCAGTTGCCTCTTCCAAAGCCGTATTTTAGAGTTTAGTATTAAGGGTGAGAACACTCAAGAAGCTGCGGAAGTGGGGCTGAAATTTGGGTGGAACTATTCTTGGAACATCAACTTGGTAGTAGGGCACGCATGAAACTTTCAACCTGAAGGTGCTTCATTCACTTCAATCGATAACAAATTGCTGTAAAAAAAAAAGTGATAAGGCTTGACATGTTCAGAGCATACTGTTGATGGAGGAAATCATGTAGCACTTTTTTGATCTTTTCTATCTTTTCTGTCCTTCATCGAACCCTGAATTTTGCTATTGGCTTGTGTGTTTTGATGCCCCAAAGATTAAAGTTGTCCAATACAAATCCTGCACCACCTAGCTTGGAACCATTTGGAACCACAACGTTGACCATGCTATGGACATGAGGAGGTAAGAGGAGATGACTCTTAGGCTCACCTAATAGGTGCCTTATGACAGGTTTCTTGGCTCTTGAGGATTGCTTCACGAAGCTGCATGTCCAAAACAGGAGACGGAGCGGGAACCGTGCAGAAGGAGAAAGTATGGTCTGGCCACCGTGACCCAATATGGGCTACCGCTAGAAAACATGGCAGAACTTGGTGGTGTCACTGCACTGAAGAATAACAAGGCACAGTAACACCATGAGAACTATAAAACAAAATACATATTATAATGATCAAGGGCAAATGAGACTGTGACAAAGCACAAAAACACGTGGTAGAGCAAACAGTTCTACTCCATTGTTCAACAATCTGATTTTGAGCTGAAACCTCAGGGTCAGTGTAGATCACATGCGTAGATAACACGGAGATAACACGGAGTGTTTGCCCTCAGAAACTGCCTGTGACGTGACGTGTCAACGATAAGACGTGAGGTCGGGAAAGATGCCATCGGCCACGCGCTCCTGGAGCAGGTCTCTGGGCAAGGCTTGTCCAGAGTGGATCGAGTGGATCGGGGATCGGGGCTTAAGCTTTGGAGAGGGGATCTGGGTATATCTGGGTGGTGGTTTCAGATATTTGATGTTTAAGCTTTGGGATGATTGATCCCATTGACTCCTTCGTGAAGTTCAATTGAAACCAAGAACCTAACGACCACTGATTTTTGTGGATACATCTTGGACCTGGACCGCCGGATCGCGCATAATCCAAATCC
This sequence comes from Durusdinium trenchii, assembly GCA_963970005.1. NCBI lineage: Eukaryota > Dinophyceae > Suessiales > Symbiodiniaceae > Durusdinium > Durusdinium trenchii. Next base: position 473,689 of record CAXAMN010022450.1, on the reverse strand, counting down.
AACGTCGACGGGAAAGAACCAACACCAGCAGAGACCCCAAACAGTTGCAGCATTATTTTGTTGCATCAACTAGTTGAATTCCAACGTTGGTGGTAATGTTTGTAATAATTAATCATATTCCTATAGAAGATTCCTGATTCCGGCTCACATGTGCGAAAATGAGGGGATATTCATATATATATATATGTGTCATGAGAAAATCTGAGGATGATGTCAAATTTGGAAAGCTGCACCACTGTACACAAAAACATACCCGGACAAGGCGGTGGAGAAAGGAAAAGCGGCGTGGCCAAGCAGGGGACAAGGGCTGGACTAGACGGTGGTAAACAATCCGACAACGCGGACAAGCAGGACAGACAGACCCGGACAAGGTCTGGACAAGACGGCACGGCCAAGCAGACCCGCACAAAGCCTGGACAAGCGCAGCGGACAAGGCCTTCACAAGCCCCGGACAATAGGGCAGACAAGACAGCCCACGGCGCGGCCACAGCTATCATGGCCAACCGCTTCTTTTTTTGTTTGGGGAACAAGAGGACGACACAGAGTTCGCCATCAGGAGGACACCAAGAGGACAAGAGGAGGACACAGCGTGATCAGAGGCAGAGGACAGCAGGAGGATAGCACAAGGACACCAAGAAAAACAAGGAGGGCCAGCGCGCCTAGCGGACAGCAAGAGGGCACCAGGAGCCCGGACACAGGCTTCAGGGGCGCGGCTAGAGGCTGTGGCCAGTGTTTTCTTTCCCTTGTAACAACCCCGCACTCCGCAGACAGACCACACTGTGACTTCGACCACTTGCGTCTTCGACCACGCCAGTGGCGAAGTGGCTTTTGTGGGTCCATGTGGTCCGCTGAAGGAACCATCCACTTGCGTACCTCGACAAAAGCGAGAACTGCTCAAAGAGCTTTGATCCAATGGGGGGTCCTAGACCTGGTCTTTCTTATGGCAGGTAACTGCACTGAGTCGCAGGCCTGAACAAAAATCTGCACCTCAGTGCATCCAGTTGTTGAACTCTAGCTTTTTGCGCCTGATTTTGCCAATGTAGTTCCATCTCTGCAGAAATATTCACAGTCGGTTGAGGATAGATCGCCCATGATCCGTTTCCACTTCATCCGGGATTCCTTTCCATTGGACTCAGTTCGCTGGATCTGTAGATCTCCCAAATGATCGCTTCCTCACGTGAGGTCCAGCCTTCTTTCACAGGAACCATAGCTGGCCCAGAATCAGAACAGTACTTGGGAGATCCCCTACTGTCAAACATCGATATCTCCGAGCGGTGTTTGGAGGCTTTCCCACTGACTCCATCAAGACCTTCAGCAACTTGCCTTCTTCAGTGTCTTGGACAAAGGGAGGCGAAGCCTTGGCGAACTTGGCCGTTGATATTTTTTGGGGTGTTTGGTTTTTGTTGAATCCATATATGCATAGAAAAACCACACCCAAAAAACACATATCGGAAACCCCTATATAGATGCAGATGGCATTGATGTCTAAACACTGCCTTTACTTTTCATTGTAAAAATGCTCCAAACGGTGGCGCCCAGCTTGGGTCCCAACAACGTGCCTGGCCTCTTTATGTTGCGTGAACGTTTTCTATTACCTGATCTATACTGAAGGGGGGGGTACCTCAGATAATATTCACCGCTTCGCGGTCGAAGCCGCCTGCACAGATCGCAACCTGTGCTCTCGGAGCCGGGAAAGTGTTGTCTGGCGCGCGAGTGTGAGGAAGCAGTCAGAAGGTACAGTCATTTGAGAGAGTTTATGTTTCAAGGCGTAAAGGTTAATATTCAGGACCAATGGTTCTGGGTGGGCGGAGCGCATGGTGTGGGCCAGGGGCGTAGTTGAGCAGGCACAGAGCATCATTTTTACGAAAGCGAGATTGGTCCGCAGGAACCTGTGCGGTCGGAGCCGGGAAAGTGTTGTTGGGATAGCGGGCTCGAGTGTGAAGAAGCAGTCAGAAGGGGGGGGGTCATCTGATGGTTGTGGGCGGAGCGCATGCAGTGGGCCAGGGGCTTAGTTGAGCAGGCGCGGAGCCACTTTTTTGCCAAAGCGAGCTTTCGTAGAAGGCGAGCGAAGTGAATAAGTCGGGGGTGTTGAGGGGTGGCCCGAGAAAGGGCTACGTAAATTCTAATTTCGGTGATGTAAGGTTTTTGAAGTTGTTTTGGAGGTGATTCTATGTGTTTTTTGAGGGGGTGGTGATGCAAGAAATGCAATTAGCATCATTTGCATCATCTGAATGGCAAGGTGTAGTTTTACAGATGCCGATGTGTTGTAGCTTCGTGCAGGTGTGAATGAATACATCTTTGAGAAAGAGAGAAAATACAAACATGCTATATGCTATACGTCTTCCACACCCATATAATTTCACGCAAAGCTTCAAAGGGTGGATGGCTGCACGTTTCTAAAGGTTATCTAGCGGTACGTGTAGTGATCCAACACTGTGTGGTTGTGAGTTGCTGTGATTTTCTTGTGCTAGGGACAACGACTTCATGACGTTGGTGCGCCACAGCAACTGGAGCGCGTGCAGGGGGCCAGGGGCTCAGTCGAGGAAGCCGAAAAGAGAGACGGACGGCGCAAAAGACAGATGTGGGAGCTGTGAGGTAGTCACGGAATGCATGTTCTCATGCCGTTGCTTTGCTTGCTCCGTGCTAGGCACAATTCTCTATGGGCCACGTCCTCAGCATAGAAAACAATCGCAACACTTATCGCACGATCTCCGACGCCCCGCCATTCTGATAAGGTGTGATGCTGCGGGACCATCCGTGCAGCTCCGTTGTGTTGACGAAAATGCGGCGCGCAGCTCCGCATATGCGATTGTTCCCCGCAAAAAACATCAAAAGCCACATGCTCAATACCATTCACCTCATCCAGTCGGACTGGGCACACGACCGAACACATCCACGATATCAATCGTACAGTGTCCCGCGGTTTGCCTAGACGTTTGCAATTTCTGCGATGTCCATAATGCAGTCTCCCCCGGCCGGCATAACCGGCATCGCATATCCATAGTGCAGTGCCCCTTGGCTTGCCGAGACGTCTGCGATGTCAATAATGCGATCTGTCCCAACCGGCATAACCTGCATCGCCAACGTCTGGTTCAATTTTGGTCAATTTTCAAAAAACATTGAAAAGCACAGCATTTCTAGGACACAAATGCGCCCCCCCCCCAGGCTAAAGCTTGGGATTTATCTAGCCGGACTGCTTGCGATTTACACGAGCCTACACAACGCCCTCGGCACCTCCGGTGCGGATTTTTTTGCCCTGAAAAGAGTGGCGCCAAGCTCTGACTGGCCGGCTGCATCCAAAGAACGCCACAGCTGCTTGCACTGTTTGCCTGGCCTTGGCAGGTTGATCTCGTTTTGCGCCCATGGGTTACGCGGATGGCACCCTGTTTGGTATTTGGACTTCATGGTCATCCGAACTCGGGGCCAGTCACATCAGTTTGGGCTGGAGAGGGCGACCCATGAAATCCCCAGAGTAGATCCTGAAAGCCACGGATCCCATCATCTTCACCAAAAAGATCGTCTCTACCATCCCGGCAACGCGTGTGTTCGGCGCGAAATCACACGGTTCTCCACTGGTTAACCAGTGGAAGATCACTTTTTTGGACACGCCCAAAAAAAGGAGGACCTTTGGGAACTTGGACAACTACAAGTTGGAGTGACTGACTGGTGACTCTGAACTTGAGTGAGTGCGAGTTTGTGGGAGTTTGTGTGTTTCTTTTCATGGATTACATTTTTATCGACAATTTACATACCTCCATATCATTCCATACCTCCAGTTGTTTCTAAATTTGTTTTTGTGTCCCTTGTTGCCTCCGAACAAACACACCGACCGCCCGACCTGCGTCGTGTTGTCAGGTGTGCATCGTCCTGTCGGGCCCGGCAGATCGCGCCTTTGTGAGCTGCTACAGCACCACGGACGCCTTCACTGAACGAGACCTTCAGGAGCAGGCGAGAGAGCCGAGCCGACCTATGAAGTCTGATATTAAAATAGATAGTTCTTCCATGTTACTGTAAGTGTTTTTATTGGATAAGTCGAATGTATTCGAAATGATATTGAACTATATCACCTGAATTAACCATGAATTTTACGGTTTGTTTCTTTGGTTGGGTATGGGAAGAGACGTCATGGCAGGTGGTTCTTTGGCGGGTTTCGGTCTCGAGTCGACGGTGGATGACGGGTTTTCACGGACTGGAGGACCGTCAAACGGTCCACCGGTCCGGACCGTTTGGGAACGGATCTAGCTAAAGGGACCGTCTTATCTAGCTAGAGGTGCGGCTGTGAGAGGGGAGGGCCTTACCACCCACCCCCCCCCTTGAGTTCATAGGCAGTGAGGAGAGGCTCTCGTTCTATTTGGTTCCGCCAGTGTTTACCACCAGCACGTTTGGGTATACCACAGATGATCCGCAGTCCACTGTTTATTGGTTCTATGTTTTGTTTCTAGGATGTTTAGACCTGAATGTCCCTGGGGTGCACCCTGGCCAAATGTTGCTTGGATAAATTGTTCTGTGCGATACAATCCCGGATGCTTTTGGTTCTTTTTCCCCGTCATGTGTCTCACGTTGTAGGCTCACAAGCTGGAGGATTGCACTCACTTTCACTTGGGCGGCTACTTCAACATGAAAGGACCTTGAAAGAAGGGGTGCGAGTCGACTCGAACAGAACCGATCGACGAACGCTTGGCATTTTCATGAGAAGAAGTGGGGGTTTGACTGGGTTTGAGGAATTTGTGTTAGGCCGTTTTGCCCCCCAACTGAATAGCCAGGGTCATGGCCTCCAATTTACTAGTGGTGGCCTCCATCCTAAGAGCGATGTTCTTGATTCTTGACCCATCTGAGGAACAAAACTGATTGCTAGGCAGTGCTAGGTGCCAATGGTTTGGCACGGTGTTTGGTCATGCCTTCGCCCACGATGACCGGTGTTCCTGATTGGATCAAAGAACGAGGCATGAAAGACCAACACTTTTATCATTCCAAACCCGGGGATTGGTGAGTGAAAAGCCTTTTGGCCTTCATTTGCCAGCCACGGGGCTAGGCTTATGTAACTTATGTAGCTCTTCTCAGTTCTTGCCGCTTGGGCGGGTCCTGGCAGGATTGCAAAGCCATGACTTCACTCAGTTCGTGGCTGACGCAAAGCGAAGCAAACAGTGGACAATCTCCTTGAACTCTCAGTTGCTTGGACACACAGGGATGACTTGTCGGACGGGAGAGACAGTCTTGCTGAGACGGTCGCCCCTGAGGAGAGACAGAATCTGGCAGAGTTGTGCAGAGATTTGCCACCTCCAAATCAGCAAAAAGGTTGGATGCAATCGCTATTATATAGATGCTATTAGGTTGGAGGCCATTGCTCTTAGGTTGGAGGCCATCAGTAGGTTGGAAGCCATCGCTTCTAGGTTGGAGGCCATTTCTCTTACGTTGGAGGCCACCTCCAGTCCGCTCACAGCTGGGGGGGCTGATCAAACCTCCAAACCAGTGTCGCTCCACTGAGTTGGCCGTGTTCCGAATCACTCGGCTTGCTCGGAACCTGGGTGTGTCCGGCAACCTGGTTCCCCCATGAAGTCCAGTTGTTTTCAGTTTCTGTCCACTTGTTAGCGATGTCACCAGATTCCTGGACCTGATCCAAGACTCAAGTCGGTGCACAAGCCATGCACTTGTTTTCTGATATATTGTGTTTTGACCAAGATCACTGCAACTGTTTCCCTAATCCTGTTCCTTCCGGCTCTCCAACAAATTCATGAAACCTGACGAATCCTGAGAGGAGCGCTCCTACACAGTTTCTTCTTCTCCAATTACGCACGGGTGTGCAAACTGCCAGAATTGGGGGAACAGGCGGAACAGGTGACTTGCCTCTAACCAGGCGGGGGGGTTGTCAGTCTTCCATATTCTATATATTCTAAGATATTCTAAGATGTGTATATATATATATGTATATAGTCGTTGTTCTCAAAATGACAACTCACCTGACTATTGTGTGCCATCTCAAGCTTTTATGACGTCCGTGTTCTTCTTCCCTCCCAGTGGGCTGCGAGAGTGGTGCGTGCTGGACGTCCAGGCGGAAGAACTTTGAGACACTTTTGGTGACAGAAGACATGTCAGACTGTCAGACATGCCGTACTTTGTGCCAGCACAAATGTCAGAAAGGATGTCAAGATACATGCCAGAACACATATCAGGACAATGTCGGCACACTTGTCAGACATAATAATTCCAGAACATATATGTCAAAGGACATACCAAAACCAATGTCGGAACACGTGTCAGAACTCATGTCGGAACAAATGGCAGAACAATTGTCAGAACATTGCGTCAGCGCACGTGCCAGGCAGCATTTGTCAGGATATGTTTATCACTACATATGCAGTGCATTGATCCAAATCGCCTCTCAGGGTGACCGATCACTTTAAGTGACTTCGTTTTGACCCATGCGATGAAAGGCTTGGAATCTTCCAAGTCTGACTTGGACTCGGTCTATACAGGCACCCGAAGCACCACTCCTTCGACTCCCCGTTTCGCACCGCAACGAAATGCGACCGGTAGTGTTGAGCTGAGGGCTTGTTCCAACGGCCACTGGTGTGGAGAAGATAACCACCTGGCATCCTTCCTGGACCATGTGGATCTTTTGTTCGCCACTGGGTGACAAAAAGGATAAAAAGGTTCGTTTGTCCTTTAGAGGTGAACAAACCCGTGGGCCGGTGGTAGTCAGGTCCTTTGAACTCCTTTTTCGATTCCACTTTGCAAGACAGTATGGTTCACTTCACAGCATTGAAGTTCGTTTGGTGCAATGAGTGCAGTTTGACCATCCACCAGCTCCGACACACCAAAAAACATATCCACCTGCCTTTTCAGGTGAACGCTTCGGAGGGTGAACACATTTGCGCCGCCCTTTGCCCAGACTCCGACCGATCCATCTCAGCGCTGCCGCTTTGGATTGAAGACAACGACGGACGGGCGGATGGGCCGCGGGCTTCGGGCCGGACGGTGGAACCTTGCTGCAGCGTCGTGGCGGATTTGTGGCTCAAAGGCTTGGATCAACCCCCGCTTGGGGCACTCTTGGAAGAAACGCGGGGCTGACGGACTGAGCCACCATGCGGGTCCCTACAACAACATCTTGCCACGACTCAACAAGGGGGGTTGTTTTCGCACCCAATGTTTGAATCAATCCAGAGTTCCGATGAACTGGGATGTTTGAATTTGTTTATATATGTTTATTTCTGGGGCGGCTGGGGAGTTCAAACACATATCCAAAGACAGAACAAAGCGCTTTCCGCTATTGGACTGGAGCGACTCTGTGGGCACTATTTCCTCGCAGGGGGAAAACTCCACCAAAGTTGGAACAAATTGCTGAAACAAACCAAACAACAAAATGGTCCGTGCAGAGTCCGTGCACGACCGGATTCGTTCGTGAAAAAAACAATGAACATTTCTGGAGAAGTCCACCTGAGGACTCTGTGAGGTTCTTTGAAGGGGCAATGTGCATTAGACCCCAACACGGTGATGTTTGTTCAGTCTACCTCTGGCCCAAGAACAATGGTTTTGGTGGAACAATTTTAGCATGTATATAGAGATGTTGGGTTCCTAGGACTCTCTGGATCCTCAAGATGGATCGCTCCTACGATCCAAGTGCTGCGCTGTTCGGAGCAAAATCCTGTGAGTTTTTAAGCCTGGAGTATTGTATATGAGTCAACTGGTTTGTATAAGACTGTCTGAAGGATCAGGAGGTTTATATTTATACGGTTCTTGACATGTTATATGTAATCATCAACGGTCTACATTAGGGTAACCATTTTATCCCTCTTGGCAACGTTTTGAGCAACACATGACCATCAACAGTCTTATGATATCTTATGACATATTATAATCATAAAGTATAAGTCAGTATAAGTCTATTCTAGGTTGGAGGCGATTGGCTATTAGGCTCCTTTTGCTATTAGAGGCTGGTCAAACCACGTTCCTCACCCACCGTTGCCTCGGCTCTATCGCTGCCCAGGTGCAAACGCTACCCCGAGTTGATGGTGGTCCCAGCCTTGGCGGGCAGCGTCATCCTCGTGTGGACATGGTGAACACAGTATAGTGCATGGGCTTTAGCAACAAGAATTGAATTGTGTGTTTTCCCTTCAGAAGTCGTGCAGCTCCGTCCGACTTCGCTAGAAGTCGAAGAAGTCGATAAAGAGCCAAACACATGGGGTCATCATGGACCCTAAACCTTGGAATGGAGAGGTGTAGTTGTTTTTTTGTTTTCTTTTGTTCTTCTTTGTTTAAAGTCCCTGACACGTCCTGTCATCACCAAATCGCAGTTTCACTAATGACACGCTGCCTTCCGACTCGCGAATGGCGCAGATCACGCTGCCTGAGGTGATCACGCAAGGCTCCCACGGCTGCACGGCCTACCGGCACCAGATGCCTGCGGTCTACGTGCCAGCCAAGCAAACCAGCCACTGAACGACATGAGACTTGAGGGCTCCTGTCCCATATCGAAAGTGGGTTAGACAAAGGTAAGAACCCCCCTAACACCCACCCCTGTCCCATCGAACCGAGTTACGGAGCCCAAAGGGTAGAATGGATTCTGCTGGACGCTTCTTCTTGAAGGTGACCCTTTCTTAGACTCGAACTAGGGAAATGTGACCATGGAGTTCCTTTTTCGGGGCAGTCTGTCCCACAGAAAATAGAGAGAACGGCCAAATGCCGCTTCCTTATCTAAGGAGATTTGCTATAGTTAGTGCCCTCTATCGTCCAAAAGCATACTCTTGAAGGGTCAGAAATCTTAACGGTTTCATGAAGGTTTCAATTCCTTGACACACCACTCTTCAAATACTGCATGCACTGTATGTTACTAAGTCATGTGCAAAATCACTCCATTTTGCTCCTCAAAATCCGCTGGCCAGTTCATTCATCTCTTACCTCGCCACCTAGGAGTCGTGGACACCACTGGCGCAGGGGACGCCTTCATTGCGGGCTTTTTGTCTTCCTGGCTGCCGCACGCCGCGCCCAAGCGGTCCGAGGCAGAACAGAAGGCCCGGATCTTATGGGAGGGTCAACGATCGGATTTGTTGGAGCATCACGTACTACGTGGCGGTTTCGGATAGATGTTTCACGTTCAACCTAATACATGGGATGATTGAAGCCACTGACATCCAGTTTCTTCTGTTGAAACCACCAACCAGCCACATGTGCCAGTCGCAGCGACTCCGCATGTCTCCGCTCCTCGGCAACACATGACTCCAAGATCTGGTGGATTGGAATCCTTTCATTTCAAACAGGGCGCCGTGGTTTTCCGCGGTCCAGGCCATTGTGGACGCCTGCAAGAAGGGTCATGCCGTGGCCAGCGTGGTGCTGGGAAGAGAGGGTGCCTGTGTGGAACCAGTTCGCCCCAGAGCACCTGGGTTTGCAAAAAAACACCGGGCTTTTGGATGATTTTGGAACATCTTAATGCAGACTGTTGATTTCAAATGATGAATATGGTCTTACACCTCCATGTGGAGGGTTTTCGCAACAGTCTACATAGACTGCACCGGAATAGAAACATAATATGCTGACTGGCATCTACTGCAGATCACTAACGTCCACATCCCAGGAACCTCGGGATTCATTTTGCTTGCCCCTTTGGTGCAACCCATTGCTAGTAGGTTGGAGGCAATAGCTATTAGGTTGGAGGATGTTGGAGGCCATTGCTACTAGGTTGGAGGCCATCGCTATTAGGTTGGAGGCCATTGCTAATTACTATGTTGCGTGCCCCTTTGGGCTGCTGACAAAAGCTGGAAGACCGCGTCTCTTGATGGTGAGATCAATTGGTGGTCGAAGCAGCTAGCAAAATGCTGTGAATATATAATAGGTAGATCGGGTCCATGGATAAGGACACACACACACACACACGCACATGCGCACACGTGCATAGCTGATGTGGGTGCGCAAGACAGAGCACGAGGCTTGTCATTGCTGATCTTAAATCGTTCTTTTGTTGACTCAGTTGTAAGTTGTACCGGGACAGGTTTCTGAGCGAAAATCATGGTCTCTTTGAAGCAGCCGCGAACTACCACATACAAAACACAAAAAGTCTCGCTAAACGCCGAGATTTCACGTAAGAGCGTCATCTAAAAATCGAACGTCCAACCAGAGTTTCTTTCGCGTCCAACGCTGTAGTTGTTCACAAGTCCAACCACCAGGTCGTTGTTTTTTTTGTTCGCTCCATGTCCATGTTTGTCATCGACCGGTGAGTGGGGGGATGTAGATCAACAACACGAACCTGCAAAAGCCGATTTTCAGGGTCAGCCAAGCTTAACTAGTCAGGAACTCGGGTTCCAAATCCCATCTCTTGACATCTCCTGACCAACCTTCCATTACTTGGAGAGTCCTGGAGAAAAAACACAAACAATTAAAGACAGTTCGACACCACCCTGTTTCTTTCAGCACAGCAGCCTCTTCCGTATCTCGGAGTTTGACTCCAGTTTGGGGTCTAAAGAACCTCCGCCCCGATTGATCCACCCGGATCTAAGGACCTCAAGGATCTGGAGTAGTTCGTCCTTCTCTTCCTTCTCCTGTCGGAGGGTGGCACCCGCTCTGCAACAGACGGGGGGGAACACGTGCTGATCGAGCTTTGTCACAGCGGTACCGCGCAACTCAACCGTCGGCGCTGGTGTGAAGCCTGACAATCGATTGGTTCCTGCGAAGAAAGGGCGGCAGGGGGAGGGGGCGTTGCAACCGGACTCAGATGAGTGATGAGGACCAATGAAACTATCAGCTTCCAGTTTCCAGGTGATTTGATTAGCAGCATATAAAACATGGACTCATCAATCATCATCCTAGTCACTAGTCCTTTCCCTGCTGATCCGGTTTGACCTCCGGTTGGTCCTCCTCTACCCCGGGATCTTGGGAGCTGAATACCCCCGGCGACCAGACGAGAGGCACCGATCCTTCTGGGGTGCTGTGGTACTCCGATTCTGCGAATGAACTCTTTTTGTATATCTGTATACATACCAGGACCCTCCAAGGGGTGCCCTGTTTGGATGCCTACAGGGAGTGTGGGGTAGTTTAGCCAGGACACCCCTTGGAGGGTCCAGGTATGTATACCGTATACCTAGTATACCGTATTAGTATACCCTGCAGAGTACCCTGCAGAGTCCAGTTGGACGAGTTTGAAGATGGTAACGTTGGACTTTGACCTGTAACCTTCAGTGTGCCAATATATAGTCCTTGGACTTCCCAGTGACCATACGCATAACTTGGGTGAAGGGTGATCTCAGAGTATCCCTACCATGGGGGCTTCGAAAGAGGTCGAGTCGCCGTTTACAGAGGTCGAGTCGCCGGTTCGACGGGGGGGTCCGGCCCAAAGAGCGAACGCACCGGTCGCCACCGACCGGGAGTGTCGCTGGGTGTCAGAAATCGTCCGACCATAGACTTGGTGAGTTGACATCTCCAATAGACCCTATCTTGTACTTGGTTCATCAATGTTGACCATCTTCCAACAAAACTGTTGCTCACACACTCTGGAACTCCAATGACTCCAATGTGATTCGGAATGCATGACGCGTATATTGCGACTGTGACTGTGTGTTTATAGAAACATGATGTCATAAGTCATAAGTTTCCGCGTTTTCGGGGGTGTCTAATAATAGCCCTTTAGAGATTAAGGGGTTTCTATTATTATTAACCACCCTGGTAAATGAGTGTTCTCACGATTCGATGCTCCAGTGAACATCTGGCACATCTGCGACACCTCTGACCACACGAGACAGTCGACCTGTGATGGGGCAGCGTCGACACTCGCCTGGTTTTGGGGCAAACTTGCAATGGATGAGTCAAAAACGTTTCGACAACTGTTTGTCATGCAACTGGGGTTGGTTATGGACCAGCAGTGAGAGTTTCAGTCCATCCTGCGTTTTAACATGTTCATTCATGTTCTACCAGAACTACTTGGATGGTTTCCTTCATGGGCGGCATCACCGGCATGTTCATGAGCTCTTAGTGAATAATACAGTCTTCATGTACACCCCACGTACCGGTCCACCGAATCTTCCACATGTCGCCGGCTTTCGTTGCACAATGTCGCCAGCGTCGCGTTGCGGCTCGGCATGGTGGATGCTGCATGATGCAAGGAGGCCATCGCTAGGAGCAAAGACGCTACTAGGGGCTCCTGGCCATACTACTAGGAGCAAGAAGCTACTAGGAACAAAGGGCATCGCTACTAGGAGCAAGAACGCTACTAGGTTGGAGGCCATCGCTATTAGGCTTCCATTGAAAGTAAGATCCATCTGAAGATTTGATCACATGATGCCAACAGGATGAGACAAAGAGGATGGTTCCTAACCAGGTCCATGTGATGAGAACCCTGACTCTTTATGAACGTCTTTGGATCCCCGTTCCAAGCGTGTGAAGCAGCCACCACTCAGATCTCAACAAGTTGCGACTGTCAAGAGACACAGTCGATGTGTTGGAAGACTTCTTCCTACAGGATAATTTTCATTTGAAGATACCACAAAGACTAGTGACTATAGTGACAACTCTAGTTTCCTTGTCAAACATACAGCAGATATGATTACAAGAATACGTATCTTGTTTCATTTAGCCTGTTAGCCAACCCATCAAAAAAAAGGCCACACCACACCCATTTCAGCTTGAAGCTTTTCAAGATTAAACGCACAGAATTCATTATTCAAGCTTGAGCTTGATGCTGGGCATGGCGCCATGACCAGCTTTCGTCCTGGGCTTAGTCTTCATGTTGTGCATTTGGGTGTGTCTCAAAACCGGAAGCCCTTGATAGCCCTTGCGTCTATTTGGAGGGAGGGACATCCAGAACCTACTGCTATCAAGCTTACCACCATCATTGCGTCGTCCTGTACGCCGCAATTCTCCGATTTGGGATGATGAACTGTTATCTCGGTGGTGGTTTCAGATGTTTCATGTATTTTCACATACCGTGTTTGTTTTCAACCTTACATGGATAGTATTATATATTTATCCCACAGGTCCTCACTATTTTTTGGTTGCGAGTTGTGGTAACCACCAACCAGTGCCAACCAGTTTGTTTTAGTCCAACTGCTCCGGACTGTGCTTCGATGGAGTCGCCCTGCGGATGATTCACGGTTCCGCGAGGTTGAGTGGTAGATGCTTAGACGCTTTGAACGAGGTCATTCGAGGTCCCCGAACGAACAGTGTTCCTTCGCCGTCTTGAACATATTGGAAGAACATGGAAGAACCGTTCCCATCCGTTGAACCACTGGTTCTATCCGGGTCACCCGTTCCTATCCGCGTTCCAAGGTGAGGACCATTGATGGTGGTCTCCCCTGGGCCCGTGGCCTCAGTGTCCCGACAAACATGGGATCCGTGGCCTCGGCGTCTTTCCAAGGAAAAGTGCAATATCCATTTCCAGTCGTTGAAATAAAAGGCATGCTGCATGCTTTAAACACCACACAAAGTAACATAAATCGGCATTAAACGTTTACCGCCCCACTGAGACGATGATCAAGATTGAACTCGTTGTTTGTTTGTTGGTTCGTTTGTTGATTGTATTTGTTGATGGTTCCTTGCACTCGCGCATTCATTGAGGGACGCGTCTCGAGACACTCAGATCGAAAACGCGTGCCCCGGAGGCCGTCGACGGTGAACAAGTATGGAGCGCGTGAGAGCAAAGAGGTGAGGACGGAGCCGGCCGGTGATGCCACACGGCTACGATGCTAAAAGCATCGAATCGGTGTTTTTTTTGTGGTTTCAGAGATTGTCTCAACATGTCTCAACCTTCAAATGAGATTATTGATAACTGATTAGTATAATTATATATATATATATTATGTTGAAACCACCAACCAGTCTGGAGTTGTTCGAGGAATCTAATCAGAATATGTCCATGATGTGAAGGTACACGTTCCTTCCACCTTCATTTCAGGAGATGTTCCTTTTTCGGATGTGAGATCACCCGAGGGAAGTCGTCCAAACCGTCACGACCTCAACGAAGTCCTGCTACTGGCGCAGCTCAGTGGAGCATAACATCCCCAAAAGCAGCTAGAGATATTGGGGCTTCTACTGTGACAAGGCCAGGCATCCACTGTGAAAAGACCAGTACCCCCAAAAAACTGTGGTACTGAAAGATAGTGGTAACCGGTACTTTTGCTCCTACACTCAGCATTTTTGGGCTGAAACCCAATGACATCCTGCCCCGCAACTGGAGTTGAACTTCGGGAAGTCAAAAGAGTTCCTCCATTTCAATGACATGGTCGATTACTCTCCAAGTCAACATCGAAGTGGATGGCATTTTCAAAAAGAACTGTCGTTCAAGCTGGCCATGCCATCAGCCATCCACGTAAGCATGATTGCTCCAGGGAGTGTACGTATATATATATATATATTGTTTTCTCAAAAGCCCGTCCAGAGGTTCCAATCCACGGAGGTGGGGGGGTTTTTATCCGTTGCCGCAAGATATATACATACCAGGATATGGAGAAAACTCAAAATAACAGAAAAACAATCAGCTGATCTTTACGGCGTCTTTTCCAAAAGACGGTGTTCTTTTTGTTTCGTTGTGACAAGGCATGACACCGGCCAATTTTGTGGTGGCGAGGTGAGAAACCAAAAAGAAACGTCGTTTTGAGGCGTCCCAGCGGCATCTTTAGGTGTCCAAACGGCATGGTTTTCCGCCCATGGATGAGCTGAGCACATGTTTGCAACCCTGATCATTTCCGGCAAGTGTGTTTTACAAAATGGCCTCCGGCAAAAAGAAAAAAAGGCCGTTTGAAGATCCAGGTATCGATTCCAACAAGCCCAATCAATCATTAGGCTGTAGGGCTCCAAGTGCCTTCTGTTCGGGGTGGGTTTAGTGAGTGAAAGACCTTCTAAAGCAGGTCCTTGGGAAGAGTATGATTCTATCCGTCCTCCCCATGGAGTTCTCCCTGCTTCGTTTTTGATCCACAGGCGCTCGCAGAGTTGAAGACGAAGCTGGAGTTTGCGCTGAGCCGCCTCAATGATCAGGCGCAGCCAGCGTAGTAGCCGAAGTCAACCCCGTTTTGCCGCAGAGAAATATCATGCGCTGTCGGATGGGAAACATGTGACACTTTGTTTCTTCTCCAGGTCGTTGGTGAAGGTGTTGGCAGTGTGGATTGGAAACAGTCGACTTGGATTACGTTTTTTTCTCAGCAGAGAAAATACCGGTATACATTGGTTCTGTCATGTTCTGTCCTATTTCCTGTAACAGTTAGTAAACAATTATCACTGTTTTAGAGAAAGGCCTGGAACCTAACCATCATCCTGGGCCCCTGGTAGTGGGATATACCCAAGGTATACACCCATACAAAACTCGGTGCCAATCGAAACTCGGTGTGGTGAAGGATGGTGAACGAACGTGGATCAGAGCGTTGATCGACTGGCGTTTTGACATACGGAGACAGATCCTGCCTTTTCTATTTTTAAGATGATGATTGGTTTCTGAATGGCTGGTTGAGTGGACCCAAATGCATAACGCTTTACCGATTACCGCACCATCGAAAAAGTGTGCGCCTGCTGTTTTGAGAGTGGAAGCCTCAGAAACGATCTGGAATTTACAACCAGAATGTGGCAGAAATCCACCCTTGGAATGATGCTGTAGAAACATAGAATCATCGAACATGAGGCGGCTCTGACGATTCGTGCTGGGTGCAAGTCACTCACCACCCAGTTTTTGCGCGGTCCTGGTAAATTCAGAGGAGCTCCTGGACATGGAATGGCCTGCCTGGACATCGATCTTGTTTCCACCATATATTGAGAATGCTTGAATCATAGTGAATGTATCCATTCTATCAAGAGTTTCCCCCAATGTTTTGGGTCACAATTCTGCAAGATACTTCGGGCTGAAACACCGCCTGGGCACCGGACCCTGTCCGTTTGGAAGAACCCGAAGATCCGATCCACCTCAATGCGATGGCGGCCGATGGCCTTTGATTGGTTGGTTGATGATGTTCGAGGCTCAACCAAGGATAACCAAGGGGATTCTGGAAAAAGTGTACAATCAAGAAGCTACCTTCATGGCATTTGGGTCCAACCAAGAAGTTACTCGAAAAAGTGTACAACACTGTGTACAACCTTGAAGGTATTCTCTCCCGGCAACAATCATGGTTACGTGGACCGCCCCGTCGTAGAAAAAGTCTTCCAAATGGCCAGAACGTCCACTTCCATTATTTTTGGAGTGGGAGTGTATGGTACCAACCGACCCCTCTATCCCCGCCAGGACACTCAGCGTACGGGGATCGAGGAGATCCGGGAGCTACTGGACCGCAGGGACGGGGCCATGTCCAGGCCCTCGTTATTGCTGAATGAATTTTTGGTTTGTCAAAGAGGCCAATATGATGTCCAATATACACACCTAAAAATTTACAATGGGAACCAGATGTTGAAGGTGTGTTGTGGAAACCATCCGGATATATCTGGATGGTTTCCACTTGTCAAAATCACAGGATTTATGGGTTCGTGTCCACTCAAGCCGGTGGTCAGAAGCAGACTCGGCCGGTGGATCTGGGTGACCAGCAACCAAAGGAGGAGATTTCCTGCACCAGATTCACCTTGAAAGCTGATGGATATCCAATCCACTGGGCGCTGCTGGATGGACATGATCCGATGTTTGACCAGATGTTTCATGTACAGACATGAAGAGATCCATCTGGCCCAGATGGCATGAAGGACCTGTCAGGAATCGAGAGGTACAGGGTGGAATCTTGAAGCCGTGGAAGCCAATCTTGAACGTGCAAGACTAACACGGACCCTGAAAACCACGGGGTTTTGTAGAGGAAAACAGTCGGACTTTGGGTGAAACCACAGGGTCCACAGTTTTCGGGAGTGTATATTCTAGGGTCTTAAGATGCTCCTGTCACACACCCTCAGGTAAGTTTGAAGTTTGAAGCCCAACGAAAAAACATACCTATTCAATTCATCCGCTGGTTCCTGGTCTCTGAATGCCGTGCCAGTCCAGATACGTTTGCCCTTGAGAAGCCGAAATGTAAACGAGGTAACGAGGTTTGTGTGTTTGATCCAGGTCTGTGATTTTGATTAACATGCGTCTTGGACAGTTGCCAAGGTTCTCCATTTCTTAGCGTGAATAATGTACCGACCTGGTCAATATATTTCAGTGAGCTGAGGACAAGCTAAGGGATCACGGTAGATAGTTTACTCCAACAAATTTGCCGCCCATCATCCTGATGATGAACGGCCTTGCAAGCTGGTGTTCGCATTTGCTGAATAGAATGCAGATGGATGGCATGGGCTGTTGGACATGTATGTTGTGGGAAGCACACACTCCCTACCATTACCATCCGCCCCTGAAAAGCAAGTGTTTTCCAATGCGTGATGCAAGGGTTCTGGATCTCATTTCCATCACACGCCCGGTCAGACCGGTCAAGCATTCAGACCGGTCCATGACCGGTTGAAGATGGTACGTTCGAACGACTGAATGTTTGGCCCCGAAGAAAGACGGCTGAAACGAAACCCTAAACGACTGCTATAGACTCTTTCGACTGCTACTTTAAATGTCCTGGTTTAAGGTGATTTTTTCCCTGCAGGTCAATCCTCTTCCGGGAAAGAAAAACACATATTATATATATATATATATATGTGTTGTTTAAAGAAGTCCTTGCTTTTTCCGGTTGGACAGCAAATCCAAGACGCCAAGAAACACCTTTCACAGGTCGAACACGGCGAACCCCGGGACTGGTCCGACTCGAAGCGGATCAGGGAATGCACCGGCTCATGTCTTCCTCAAAGCTTCAATGAATAGACCTGAATCTATCCCTTGGGGAAAGCAACCAGGGGTCACAAAAGGGTGCCTATTGGAGGTTAGGGGTGCCCATTATCCACTCACTTAGGGACCAAACACCACCCCTCTGTGACCCCTGGAACATCTATCTATTGGCCTCGTTTTTGCCTCGTTTTTTACATACACAATTCTGGCTTGGATCTTCCCTGCTTCTTCAAAGTGACCTTTCACAGGTGCACGTGACCAAGCTCAAACCAGTGTATCAAGTTCGGTCACTTTGAAGAGCCAAGTCAAGTGGTAAGCAGAAACAATTTATATAATAGCAAACAAACAGAACACATGAATTTAGTTTTGTTCAAGTTCTACTTTAAAAACTCTGGGAGCAAGCCGCTCTAGAGCTTGAAGAGATCCCCGACCATTCCGAGTCTCCACCTGCATCACAACCCGTCTCAGGTTTCTCCAGACGCTCTACCCTGACTGGCCCGGATCTCAAAGCTGAATACCAATAGGAATACCAATATAGGGTTAGGTATGGAGGGATGACATCCAGTGCATCAATAGGGTCAGGTCATGTCTCAAAATTCGATGATCGAGAGGTTTTTGGACCATATTATCCCCTCACAACTCACAACCCTGTCAGCAAATGTCTTTTAAAAGCTCTCCGGCTGCAGTTCTGTCGCCCCAAAATTGCTTGAGCGCCACAGCCACACAGCACCCCGACTGCAGCACAGCACCGCACTTCGCGCTCCGCCCGGCAGCTCCGCGCGCTGAGCGTGCAGAGGTTCCCCATGGTGATCACCTGCATCGGAGAGGCGAGGAGAGCAGTCGCGGTCGATGAGACGACACTCCGCGGTCGTTTGGTATCATGGTGACGTGGCTGATGTCGGAAACCAGGTTTGGTATGAGGAAAAGGGTGTCAGCCAAGTCTTCGGGGACATGCCATCCACGTAACCATTATGATTCGAGGGAGTGTAGAACACTGAATTTGTGCCCTGTTGAGTCTTCCAGGCAGGATGGGACTTGAGGTGCTATCAATATCTGAATATCTAATCTATATCAATCCAAGAGACCCAGAATGGAATTGTATTTCTATGTATTTCTTATATGAGTTTGTGTATGCGTCCAACTCTCCAAAGACCTTGCTGATTAAATTGTTGCTTGGAGTTTTGGGATAGCCTTGTAGTTCAATCACCCCATAGTCCGCAGACAGATTTTCCATGAAGGCTGACAAACCTGGGCTCCATCGCAAGGGGTATAGTATATAATATAGATGATATGAATTAATGTACAGGATGCAACATGCTCAATGCTTCTTGGTTGAGGATGGATATGATATACAGAAGGAACTGACACAAGTCCCATGTGACAATGTGGTTGGAACAACTACAGTGTTGACAATTCCTTTCCGTAAGTTGCTTGCAAAGACGGGGCAACTGGACAGGTGCTCTATGGCATGAGACCACGGATGGTTGAGTCTTTTGCACTGGGCACAGGATATCTTGATCATCAGGATTTCTCTACCCATCAGTGAGTGCTTTGTTTCATAGCCGCTCAAACTCTTCCCAAAAAAGAATCACAGCGCATTCTGAAGTATATTCTTTCCTCCTAGAACTCTATGTAGTTTGATGAATTAATGTGCAGGTGGTGGTCCTGCAGGGTGTGAGGGGAAAGCCACTCCGCTGTCGTAAAAAGAACTGACAGCCATATGGCCATGGCGTGGTCTTTGGCGGTTTTTGGTCTCAACAACAAAAACTTGCCATCCACTCTAAAAAGGACTGCATAGCTCTTTGCTGGGTGTTGCCATCTCCCTTTTGAGCAACACCGATGCAAAATCGCATCAGGGACGTATTTAGGGTGGGCCAGGCCCCTCGGTCAAACTTCTTTGTTCCCAATTGGGCTCTCGTTCTCGTGTTCTTTTCTCGGTGCCCCCCCATGGATTTGTCCCAATAAATGATGGGTTAGTTTTGTTATGTTCAAGTTATAAATCCTAACCCACCATGAGTTTGAGTCTTTTGTCCAATTGTTCTGCTGCACGACTCTGAGCTAGGCGGGTGCCAATCTGAAGCCGCTGGGCCGCTGCGAGAGTGACTTGGCGCAGAGGCTCGGCATGGCGGTTTGAACAAAGGCTGCCAGTGTTGAGACCTCCGCAGGGGGTTGACGCTGGAAAGATCTTGTTGGATTGCAAGTATACACATATATATATATATGGATATATATATATAGGTGGGGCGATTCATTGCAATGACCTGCTTCCTTTACAGAAACTGAGAGGGGTGAAAATTATTGAAAATTCAGCACGGCAGTGGGGTGGCTGCAGTGGATTTGCCGTGGATCTGGCGAAGAACCAGCAGGAGCTCAGTGAATCTATAGATTTGCATGAAATTACCACCCCCACAGCCATCAGAGCTAGCACAGGCCACAGACGAACTGTATTGTGACTCACATAGTGACATTAAATGACCAGGCCATGTTTAATCTTTTGTCCAAAAGGTTTTTCAAAAATCGTCCAACCATCCTGGCCCATTTTGGTCCCCTTGTGGTCCCGCATGGACCTGAACGGTCCCCTCCGAGCGGACCTGCCGACCGGCGGACGGTGCGGGACGTCGTGCGGATTGGGCGGTGCACGTTTGGAGCGATGGGACGTGTCACGGCAAGAGAGATCAAGCATCCTCCCAACACATCCCGGTGAGCCCAAGTGCCACTGACCCTTGCATAGACTGCTTTGGTTTGCTGGAATAGGTGCCTCCTCGAGTCACAAGTGTGGCTGCTCTAGTGACTCTTGTGCGGCAATAGAAAGAAACTGACCCACCATGTAGAGATGATGAAGCTAAACAAAAATATATAGGAAAGAACCACGAAAAGCTATACAAATTCCTGCCTTCTTCCCAAGATCGCGATTAAGTTGGAGGCCATCTCTATTAGCTTGGAGCCTATGGCCCATGGCTATTAGTTGTTTACATGTTCGTCTCTTGTTTGTCTCTCGTCTCTCTTCTCTCGAACGACGACGTTCGTTCTGAACCGAGGCGTCAAACTCTTGGGCCTCCTGGCCGAGCTCCACGGCGACGCGGTGAGCTTGGGTGGTTGTAGGTGGATGACTTCATGATAGGGTGGAAGTCGTAGGCTGCACTCTCCGAAAGAAATTTGCTTCACCCCTTTGACAGTCCTGAAGATGCGCGTGTCCTTGGCCATCAAGGTGGCGACATGTTGCTTTGGGTTGGGAAGTGAAAATGACGTGCAGATCTGCAACTGGGCAGATGTGTTAGCTCGCAGGGAAGTCCTTTGCTACTTGAGCCGTTCCAGTTCGCTTAGGATGTCGGGCGGAAGCCTGATCACAGGTTGATTGGGTAGCATGTAAATCCAAGGGTTGCATACCCAGACCCAGACACTCCATGTATGGCATGGTTAAATCATGTTTTCCCTATGTTAGAGTGGCTGGAGGGGTCATGGGATAGACTTAGCGCAGTTTGCATGAAGACATCGTTGGAGGCCATCTCTATTAGGTTGGAGGCCATGGCTATTAGGTTGGAGGCCATCGCTATTAGGTTGGAGTAAAAGGACACAAATAAGGGAATAATGAAAGGAAAATTGTCCAAAGGTCGAGAGCAGTCGACAGCGGTGAGCTGCTTCGCTGCCGACAGTGGATCGCCTCAGATCGGCAGGTCATTCCGCTTCTGCAGCGTATGCTGCAAGTGGTGCTCACCAGGTTGCAGGTGATGTGGGCAGGGTGGATGACCGGGGATTGACGGTCTTCAAAGGAAGTCGACCTACTTGGGTGTTCGCAAAATCCAGCTGGTGACCATGGGCCATGTAGTTCATGTACTGTATCCTGATTGGAAAGATGGTATGGAAATGGGTTGGACGCAACCTGTTCGACAGACTTTATTCTATTTGCCCATGGCGCTTGTGAGACAACTGCAGGGGTGGTACCTCCTGGCCCACATCCTCAGAAGGCAGTTATAAACAGTTGACCCCCCCTGGGCATCCCAATCACCTGAGGATGTGGCACCGTAATGAACCATAGGGTATGCCAAAACAGACTCTCTCAAACAGAACAAGAATCATTGATATATATATATATTTTATTATATATACTCCCCCTAACGTAGAAGGTATGATTTGGTAAATGGGACAGGCATCTTCTCAACGCCGAACCGGGTGAACAGCCCTGGGATCTCAACGGCCGCGGTGCCTCGACCTTGACGGCGGATGAGCCGTGAAAGGTGGTGGCAACTGCCAGGACCACGGAGATCAGGTAGGAAGAAAGAGACACCCCGGGTTCATGTATGTTCCATCCAATAACCACCCCATACCACCGTGGTGCTGGTGAGCTCTTGTTCGCTTGCGAATGAGCTGAGAAAAACAGATCACCATCTTGCTGAGATACTGTACCCTGTAGATCGATGAACGGACAGAGGGCTTCTCCTTCGAAAAGACTCGCTTCTCCAACTGATTCCAGGATGCCGACCTCCATCTACGAGAAGCCTGTGCGGAGACGGTGCCGCTGCGAAGCGATTGACGCAGGGCGCTGCGACCCAGGTGATCCCATGAAGACATCACCTGCGTAACCTGCGACCAACAAGACAGTAACTGGGTTCAGTGAAGCTGTGCAACATATATTCAAATACATAGAGCTTGAGTCTTGAGTGACCTCTATTTTGGACTACCAACCACCCAAAATATGGTCTTCTCCTATCAAGACAGACATGACAAGTTTCTCTATAGGTATGTCAAATCCTACTTCGCACCTCCTCCACTCAAAGCCACTATGGTTTCCACCTTCGTGTTCCACCAGGCGACGCCGACTCGTCCGCCGACGCCAGGTCTTTCAGCTGACGCGCTCCTTGGTGGTCGATGTACACCCAGCGAAGTCTTGTCGGCATCGCGAGCGGAGAGTGAGCGGCGGTCAGGGGGTGCATACATTTTTTCCACTGGGTGTCACACCTCAAAGGGGTCCCCCCCTAAAATAGTGGCACGGTTTGAAATACAATTTTAAGGGGGATTTGTATCAGGAATATTTGCTTAAGAGATCTTAAGAGACAGGAGTTACCCTGGCAATCCTTGCACCATCAAAGCACATGAAAGGCGATATCAGCGTTCCATAGCACTCCAATGCCCTTGCCAAGATTTGATGTGCAGCACGGGCAGCCAATCAAATCAAACCAGTGATTATGCATTAAACAACCCTCGTCCTAATCAAATCGTCCGTTACCCAACGTCCGAGGACGTCTGACCCAGACCATGCCAGGCGGACGGTTCCCCCGTGTTTGCGACCTTGCTGAAGCCGCTCTTCGCGGCCCTCACGGAGCACAACAAATGGGCGGGGACGCGCCACGACGCGCCGAAGAGCACGTTTTGGATGGGTCTCAAAGCACGTTTTGGGTGGCACAGAAGCTTCTCGTTCCTAGTAGTAATGCCAGGAGCTACTAGTAGCTTCTTGCTCCTTGCAGCGATGCCCTTCATTACTAGTGGCTTCTCGTCATCACAGTTTATTAATTATTAAGATTTCTGTGTTAAAATGTTGTTCCTAGTAGCGATGGCCTCCACCGAGCATCGCGTCCTTGCTACGTTGGTCGAGCTACGTTGCGGGACATTGGGGAGGGAAGCACCGATGTGGTCGAATAGTTCATTTTGGAACGTGTGGGGTGTGCATGCCTTTCCTGGTTCATGTGCTTGGAACTTTCCCATCGACTAACCAATTGCACCTGTTCAGGTTCGGCAACATCCATGAAATCCCTGAAAAATTAATGTCTGTGGCGTGTCTATATCCTTTCTGGTGTTTATTCCTTCCACCTTCAGCTGAGCTAACGTCAACTTAGGGTGTGATCCCAACTATATAGCCTTTGGATGGGGTATACTTCCGCCTTTAGGATCCTTTAGAATGGGGTCGAGTTGATTTTCCGAATTGGTGTCATTTCTGCACGAAGACTCGTGTCAGGCTGAGAATAGTTAGATTTTGCTTTTATATGATTGCCCATGTTGTGCTTGTGGAATGTATTGGACCAAGCTCTCTACGTGTCGGACAATTTATGGGTCGTCCACAATGTGGAACATGCGTTCTTGAAAGGTTTATAATGCTTTATATTATATAAGTTTAAGCGTGTTGAAGCCTCCGCAAACCGCGATAAACTATCCAGACAGGAAATCCCGCATGGTACACCATGTTCACCGTCCAGCTTCTCCCAGTCGTGTATCCATAGCACCAGATGGCTTCAAAGCAAAGTGTTTTATATTAGTTTGGTTGAGTGTAGTGATTGTAAACATCCTAAGCAACGCATTCAGATCAAATGCATTCAAATCCACCATTGTATACTCCAGTGTGCCCGCTTTTTAGCTTTCACAAAGCTTTGTTTGATGAATCATCATGATCCATTACTTCAAGCTGAGTATACTAGATACAAAAAGATGGCTGTAAGGATGGCGATGGCTGCATTTGGAGCTCTAGCAGCCCGATGTTGTGGCATGTCAACAATATAATGTTCTGATCTTACGGAGGCCAGTTACCAGACATTTACAAGTGATTCTCCCAATGCAAAAGCCGATACATAGAAACCGAAATGATGACCTTGGTGACCTACGAGCCAACCATGGAGGGGGCTCGCTCGACATTGCTCAACTTGTTTCTGCGATTTTCGATTTCGTCTATCGGAATATGGGAATGCCTAGCCCGCCCCACGGGGCGCATGGCGAAGATGCGTTCGCACCGGCCATGTGTGGCGTGCTTCTTTGTGTGGCAGGTGCAAATTGGCGCCGCGTCCTGCATTTGCGCGGTGATCCAGGCCGTTGACAAAAACGTGGACAGGGCCACTCGGAGTGTCTAGTCCTCCTTCAAGCGGAGAAAAGGTGATGTTCTAGTTCTAGATCTTCAACCTGGTGAAGTTCGGGGGAAATCCAGGGAATATAAGAGAATTTGTTTCTTTTGTCCCGCCTTCGAGGGTGAGATTCTTCACTTGAACATGTCCAAAAAGAAGGACAAGCTGGTGACTATTCCGAGCTTGGACATCGGAACAGAAAGCCATGCCTTCAGACAGTTCCATTCAGTTGGGATGCCACAAATCCATTGGAGGTTGACATCCCGAACATAGAGGAACTTGGTCATTTTCAGTGGTTTGGCCCAGGGTAACCAGGGTGTCCCGGTTTTGCCCCACTGCTTCACCGCGAGGGCTCCCCACCCAGCGTGCTCAGCGAAAATCTGCAGCGCCTCTCCTCTCGCCTGGCCCGGGACGCCGAACGAAGGGCGGGGCGGGCTGGGGAGGGGTGGGGGCCAAGGACGAAAGCCTTGAGAACATGAATGAAGAAAGAGCAAAGCACATATATGTATAGCGGCTGCTATATACTATATATATTTCATTCTATAGAACATTAACAAATGAGTTACAGGATTGTGACAGGATCCAAACATGGTTACAATGTGTTGTGTGTGTGTTATTTTTTTAAATGTGTTGTATGTTCATTTCATTAGGACGGGAGGAAAATGGCTCCAAAAGGTTTGGTTTGTGGTTTGAGGGTGACCTTTCCTAGCGCTTGGCGTGTGGTGAATGATGATGAACCGCAGCAAAGGGACATTGGACAAATTGGACGGAGCTGATGTATTGCTCATATTTTTGGGGTGGTTTTTGGGCAATTCATGTCATACGGCCTGGCCTCTATAGCTGAGCTAGCTTGGTGGTGGGGAGCGAGCCTTGCTTCTCAAGAGTTGGACGCTTGGGGAAGGTGCAGCTGGTGGTGCTACCACAAAAGAATGTGACAAGATCCGAGTAAAGCCAGGTATGATGCCCGCACCCATTTGGAAAGGATTCAAACCTAGGATCCAGGTCCTTGACCCTCATACACCACCCCTCCACCAACCAGCCTCCCACCGTGACAGCTCAGCGAGGTGCAACATTTGAGTTTGCCTTTGGCGATGGCGCGACCACAGCTCTTGAGTGCTTGGATCCATGTGATGCAGGCGCTGACCTTTGGTTGGATGCCAGAGGCGACCTCACCTCTTGTTTTGGGGTTCATGGAAGTTGTTAAAGGAATCATTGACCAGATAATGAAATGAGCCTGCATGGCACAGATATGCACAAATGCATGACACGCAAAGAACGGGACATGTCAAACTTGTTGTTTCTTTGTTTCATGTTCTGTGTTCACATGTGTTCACCCCTTGGTTTAATCTTGTATATACGCAATGCGAGAAGAAACTCTTCAGGCATATATTGTAAAGCCGTGTCCAATGACAGTGGGTTGTTGGCAGCATGGCGCATGCTTGGTGACTGCTACTGGAGTCGAAGCAACGTGATCCTTTTGTGGAGGAGCCTGATTTGTTGTTCGTCCGGCAAGCCACAAGCCACAATGCACTATATCCGATGGTGGTTCCACAAGTTCAGAGCTAAGTCCTTGTGATTTGCCAGAGATTTACAGTTTGGGCCATGCTCGCTAAACTCTGAAGTTCCAAAAAAAAAAGAACGAAACAACAAGTTGAAAAGGGAACATAATTTCTGTAATTACCAAAGATTTTGGAGTAAGCTGAAACTTCTATTTCCCAAGGTGTCCAAAAGCATTCAGGGCCATCCTGAAGCCTTGACTGTGTGGCTCCAAATTCCGGCAATGTTTAGGGAGCCCACCCGAGGACACTCTCTCAGACCTGGGTTCCGATCAAGCCAATCGGAGCGGGGCGGGTCAGCCTCGAGAGGGGCGCAGGCGGTGAGCCTCGCCGAGTTTGATGACCTGTTGCCATCCCTGATGCCCTGCCCGAGCACTCGGGCGTTGGGACCGGGAGGGTTCCTCAAAGCCCGCGGTTGGGCGTTTTGCGCGTTGGGACGGTTGGGCCAAGAAAGAAATGACCGGACCAGGACTTGTGTTCGTGGGGTTGGCGTTTTGGGCCCTGTTCCCAAAGCAGCAAAAGTGACCTATCATTGTTGTGCCCAAGAATTCGAGTGGTAGCTGCTGCTGGCTTCCTACAAGGCGGTCGCCTCAGTGCAATCAACAAATCCAGTAAATTGCCTGGCTTTCCTCAATTTCGTTATTCCGCAGTGCGCAGAGCACCCGAAACGAACATGTGTTTTATCAATGAGATGACACAAAATCAAGACCGTCAAGTCAATCCGAGTAAACAGAACAGATCCGACCATCAACTCGTTAACCCTTTTACTTTCAGAACGGGTGCTCCTGGGAGATGTTTTTCATGCAAAACATGATGCAAAAACACTGTGTTTTACAGTGATTTCTTGCAAAAACCTCTCCAAAATTGAGGTTTTGAGCTATTTTTTGATCATTTTTTTGAGATCCAAGCCTATCCCAGTTTAGAGGGAATACCAAAAAAACAATAAACCAAAAAAAACAATAACCAATAAACAAACCAAAAACAACAAAACAAACCAATGTTTGAGACAAAATGCAGCCAACATCCAAAAAACCAATAGTGCCCCCATTTTGTCTCAAACATTGTTTTAATTGTTTTTTTGGTTTTGTTGGTATTCTCAAAGCCACCACTAACCTTGAAAAGGACTTTAACTAAAATCTAATTGTAAGAATTAGTTTCCACAATGAGGTTTAAAGAGAACTTGGAAAGGATTTGTATTGCAATCTAATATCTAATATATAAATAGCAATTTCCACAATCAATGTTAAAAGGATCTTGATTGAAATCGTCTAATTTAAGTTTACCTAATTCTATCTTAATTCTAGTTTAGTTGGTTTAAGAACACACATGTTACAAAACCCTATATTTTACAGTGTTTTCTTGCCCTAGGAGTGCTGGGAATAAGACAACAACTATGTTTTTGAGTAGATAGTATTTGTTTAAAGTAATCCCTTGGAATAATCATTGCTATATTAAAACTGCTTTATGTACAAGCTTCTAATTCAAAAGGTTCCCTCTAGATCTGATCACTTCTGTGAAACAAATATAAAGCTTTCATTTCAAAAGCTTTCCTTTGGATCTCTGGAAATAGTCATGGTAACAAAAGAAATATATATATATAAGTATGTAAGTGTTTCTTTCAAAAGCTTTCCTTCAATGAAAATACAAACATCTAGGAAATCTACTTTCCCAGAGATCCACGGAGTTTCTTGACCTGAGTTCTACCGCGCTAGTGGCGGTGGCATTTTGCGACGAGCTTTGGACACAACACTGGAACCGGGACTACCCCGTCATCGTGCACTGCAACTCTGGAACTCTGGATTACATAGAGCTTTGACAGTCGCTTCTGCGCTTACGTCAGAGAAACAGCGCTGGACTCGGCCCAAAGGCCGGAGCGCAGGCAGCGCGTCGGAGTGCAGGACTGGTCCTAGGCTGTGGCTCCGCTTACCGCTTGGCTCCGCTGGGTGCTGCCTTGGGAGGATGGGAATTCAAGTCAAGGCAGACGAAGCGTCGGTATTGGAACAGGACTCCGGCCGTCAGAAGCTAACCATCAGTCTAACCATCATCCACACTGGGGCCCTCGGTGTCTGGGATATACATGGAGCTATACATGGATTGCATTCAGTCATTCTTACTTGGTCTCCAAAATCGAGAGCAGACGAGAGCAGACCTTTCTGCATTTCGTCGGGCTGGGACGGCACGGAGGGTCCGTCCGAAGGGAGCAAAAGGTCGCGCCGAAGCGTGCGGAACGAATCCCCTGTGGTGAAACGAACCACATGGAACACACTGGAAAAACACAGGACATGCATCCACAACATAGATTGAACATCATTGAATTATGAATAACTTTGAATAACTATCGATTTGAAGAACTCTACGACTATGAACGTCACCAATCTCAATGTGGACCTTGGCATCCCCTATCATTTGTGGACATTGCCGTTGTTCGCCGTCGTTGGAGCGCAACGAGGATCGAGGCCTCAAAGTCTTTTCGCTTCTCAGGCCTCGAGCTTTGCTTGAACTCCACGGCTGACTGGCAGACCAGGAAGCAGGCGACGACCGGGCGAGCACTGGGCGGTTTTGGAGACACCAACATAGGACGTGCACGGAGATCAGGGAAGCAATTGTTCGACAAAGGGCTTGCTTGGGTGCTTGCTTGATGTTGTCATTGTTTGTTCTACTGTTTGTTCTATCGTTGTTCTTGCGGAATTTGTTGGCTTGGTTTGGCTGAAATTTGTTGTGCGCGGCGTGGCCGCAGCCTTGCCTGCTGCTATTTGCTGTGCTTCACAAACTTGTGGTCCTTGTAGGTCCTCTCCTTGAAATGTAAGCAATCAACATCAAATAACAATTAGACACATATATATAATATATGATGTTTGACATATATATGTATACACTATATAATACAAATAATATAATATATATATATATATATAATATTTATTATATCATGTTCAGTAGGGCGCTTTTGGGCGGCGCTCCTTGTTCGAGGAATTTGACTGAGGGCCTGGCAGGCCGTGATTCAGTCATTTTCGCAGTCCCAGGGCCGCCCATGGCCCATTGGACCGAGTAGTGATGCCCTTTGTAACTACTAGCTTCTGGTTCCTAGTAACGATTGCTCCGGTCGTAGCGATGCCAGGAGCCTCATTCGTAGCTTCCTGGTTCCGTTCGTAGCGATGCCAGCCCCGTTTTCGCTTTTGGATTTGCTCCGTTGTTCGCTCCTTTTCGCTCCTTGGCACGTTCGCCCTCACAGCCAAGCTCGAAGCTCCAGCTTCCAGCGCTTGGCGCTTGGAAGTGGTGACTCAGTCAACTCCGTCTCTCCCTGCTTGGCTGGACGTGCCCGAACTTGATCCCCAAAGTTCACAGCCTCCAATCCTCGGTCAAGTCACAGGACAAGAAGAGAAATAAAGACACCGCCGAGCACCGTCCGCCGTGCCGGTTGTGTTGGTAGTTGCTGCCCAGACGAAGGTAGACCTGGAGCTTACCGATGGAGTGAAGAGAGCTCCAGGTCCTTCCAAAACACTTCGAAAATTAGAGGCTCCAAACCATCTCATCAAGTTCAAAATCCTCACACTACTGTACTCCCCACATGGAAGTTCTGCTAACACCGCTGTCACGCAAAGATATTTGCGGATGTTCAGTCTCCAAGCCCTGATAGAACATGATATGATGTAGCAAGTCTCCGATTCCCTTTTTGAGGTGGTAAACTTAAAGATTATACTGTAACTGTAATTTGCCATAGCGCTCCAACCATATCCTCACAAGGCCACTCCGGGATAAAGATATTGAGAATCCATATATATATATATATATCGAACCGCCTAAACAATAAAACATGGTGGTGCTATCTATATTAAAGAAGGCTCTTAACGATGATTTCCTCTAATCCCGTGAAGGATCCTCGTTCTCCGCTTCTCCCAATATTCCTTGAACACACCGCTTCTTCGGTGCGCTCTCTCCCGCCTGCCGTGTGCCGCCGCGAAAACACGCACGCACACGCACACGCTCGTGTGAGGCGGTCGAGGTGCTTCAAGCCTTGGGTGATCAAGTGGACTTGGGTCACTCCCTGAAGATGGCGCCCAACGACCCGCCCGGGATGCCCACACCGAGGCGGTAAGGGCGGCGAGGCGGTATGGGAGGTGCAGCATCCATGGGAGGAACACCATGGGTTTTTGGTCGCATGCCGTGGTGGTTTGGGGGTGTTAGGTGGTTTCTGCGCAGGAGCATGTTGCTGGCTTTTTGGGCATGTTTTCTAGAAATACCATGCTATATCATGCTATTAATCTGATGTGCTATATAGAATCAAGAGAGTGTCTTTCGAACGCGGATGACGATCTGTTGACTTGAGATGGAATCCTGTGTCCATCGATTGGCATAATATCGCTGCAACGGATATTGGCCTCCAGCTGCATGTGTCCAATATTTACCAATTCTGGCTAGACAGATGCATAAGGCCACAAATTAATCTGGATAGCTGCGCAACGTTGGGAATCCAGTCTCCCAAGGTCTTTGCGCCCAACACCTTTGCAGAAGAAGTTGTCTGCAATGATGGACAGCCTGAAAGAAGACAAGGCACATTCCGTCACGGAGGGCACGGAGCACTGTCCTGTCGACGGGTAGGCAATTCATGTCGACGATGATGGGCCTGAAGGGGTCACAGCATCCATTTCTGACTGCCACTTCCCATGATGGGAACTAGATGGAACTAGCACGGATAGCTGTCTTTGCGATTCAGAGCACCTTTGTTCAAGCCAATAAAAGCATCTAGAGTCTAGAGTTCGGGAGAACACTCTTAGGTGCCCACAGTATGGCAGAGTGGGGTTCGCAGACTGGATCTTCTCCCATCCCATCCCGGTCAGGAGTTCATACCAAACTCAACGGACTCAACGGACACGTCGCCCTTTGTTTTTGGACGAAAAGGAGAGGCCGGACCCGTTGTCCGTACGACGGGGGATCGGGTGACGTCCACCGATCTGTCCACCGTGCGAGTCTGTCGCGAGAGGGGACCGGATCGCGGACGCCAGAAGACTATGTTAAGAGGACCAACCAAATGGGTAGACAGATCCATTTGCCGAAACTGCCCTGTGCCACTGTGCCACTGTGCTTAGGTGGGAGGAACTTCAAGCAATGGGTAGACTGGTCTATTTTCCTTCTTCCAGGGTCAGCAAAGGCGGGGGGGCTAGACCCCTCTACTGCTCAGGGGTCAGGTTCGGTGTGTGTGTGTGTGTGTCAACCCCTGTGCCTAAGGGTTCCACCTTTTGTTTTTTGAATGCTTTTTCAGCAGGGGCACTGAGCACTCCTTGGCAAACTCAGTGCAACGAAGCTATGCCTTGGAGTGGGAAGCACGGATTGATCACCCGTGTGTACCTGCAAAAACTTTGGTACAAGCTGTCCAATCCTCCTTTTTTGATTCCATGGTGGTTCATGATACTCCCCAAAAACCATTTTCCTTCCGCCACTTTCAGCTGCTGCGCGTTTCGTGAACTGCAGACAAGTGAACAGTTTGTTAAAGTTTCCCTCACCTTCCTTCTCGACTTGGGAACTGAGTTAACTGAAAACCAATGTCAGAGTGTGTGTGTGTGTGTGTTCGGGGCAAACGTCCCTTCTGTTCAGATGTGATGTGGATGTTTAAGAACATAGGGAGACCTCCCTTCTGACAGAACGATGAATATAGACCAGTCCAACATCGTCCACTCATTTGCTTTGGGGATCTCTACACCCGCCACCTGGGGGGCCAAGGACCAGCCGGACCGTGGACCGGGGAAACCGAAGGATGGACTCTCTCCCCCGACCGTTTCTCTCCGCCAGGTCCGTGCGGTGCGGGAAGCGGCCAAGGACGTCCTGGTGCGCTGGTGCATCACCGCCAAGGCGAACTTGCAGCGTGAGCTCACGCCTCACGCGGATGCTGGCGGTCGGCGTCGGAGGGAGTTGGAGGCTGGCAGGAGTGCTCCTTTTGGGGTGGAAGATGTTGGAGCTTTACGTACAAAGCGGGGTGCTTGGTGGCATGTCGCCACCGCACATGTAGTGCGCTGCAACTTTCCATGCATTGATTGCAATACACCCCCACTGAAGACTGTTGATGATGGGCAATCCGTAGTGCAATCCCTATATAAACCGCCTCAAGTGCCAGACCTTTCAACTGTGTTCACAGTTTGGTCGAACTGTTCCACCACCTCAGGTTGCAAACATGGTGAGTAGGACACAGCCTACGACTTCGGTCTTGCATCATCTTGCAATTGGTCTTGCCGGATGAAATTGGTCAACCTGCATAGCCAGCGGAGTCGTTCACAACGTTCTCATGGATTGGTCATGTTGTGTTTGACATCCCCATTCCATGGTGGGGCCAACGGTGGGGCCAACGGTGGGGCCAATGAAGCTCCTGAACAAGCGGTTTTGATCGTACCGGCAAGCTGCACTTGGTTGATGGCCCGTTTGTGGAAATAACCAAACC
This sequence comes from Durusdinium trenchii, assembly GCA_963970005.1. Classification (NCBI taxonomy): domain Eukaryota; class Dinophyceae; order Suessiales; family Symbiodiniaceae; genus Durusdinium; species Durusdinium trenchii. The sequence goes on along the minus strand of CAXAMN010022450.1, from coordinate 441,193 downwards.
ACCAAAAAGGTCCGTTTCTCAAGCGGCTCAAGTGATTGTATTTGTTCTCCAGTAGAGTTACTACTATAGAGATTTGTAGAACAGGCGCAATCCACGTATCATGTTGTCCCGTTCTATGTTCATGTTTGTTGTGCTTGACGTCAAAGTTCACCTTTCAATAACTGTTTGGATAGCTGCTTTCTTATTAAACTGACTGTGCCGTTTGTTCTCTACGACACTGACTGTACAAACATACTAACATATCACATATCATTATTAGGTTGTTTGTTTTTTGTATCAGTACTCTAGAACCCATGTGGCACCAGTGCTTTCTTTTTTTGATTATAGAACAGATACCATCAACAAGTGTCACTCGGGTTCCAGGTTTCTCAATGACTCAATGACTCTGCATACAACACAACTGTTTACTGGAGAACACATACATCAGGGATTAGTTGCTACTCGCCAGGACTATAGGCAATCCAGCTATGGCCATCGACCATCCGCCAGGCTTCCCCTCCGGCCTCCGCCTCCGTGAGCGCGGGCGGTGGGGTGCCCCAGTTCGACTTTGGGGGGGGGGTCCCCTCGGCCGAGCGTGGGCGTTTCCACTTCAAAAAAACTCCGCACTGCCTGCGTTGCTACGCAGCAGTGCTCCAACGATTTTGCCCAAAAGACATGCCTCGATTCGAAGCACTGGCCAGAAGTTGAGTTCGCCCAGCTGCTCCATTGGACGCTTCGGAAAGATTGCCAGACCACCACTCTCTTGGTGAATGGGGAACGCAGCGATTGACCTCAAAGTTTTGGGGACCCACCTGCAACTGGCGATCTGAATTAAGGCCATTTTGGGTTCAAATCCTATCGTTTTGTGTTTCTTTTATCTTTTGAAGGCGGGTCGATAAGAAGAGCCTTTGGGGCCTTTGGGATTTGAGCAGGACTAAAGTCAATGGTATAGTTTTTGGAGCTTGGTGCTGCTATTCCCATTTTCAGGATACCTGGACGGTGGGTGACTGAGTGACAACTGACGCGGCTCCCAATGAAGGAACGCAGTTTACAGGGAGTGTTCATGGGGGAGACCGCTGACAGAGCTAAGGTGAGAGAGTCAGTGTCTTTTTTGGGGTAGACAAGAAGATGCCTCCAAAAGTGATGGAAAGGATTGGAATCGCTGATCCCGTAGTATAGTAGATTACATGGTTTTGAAGGCTAGCATCATTACAGACTGGTGCTTAGTAGGGAATATGGGAATGGATCCAGAGGGGCCTACAGGGGTGGTTCATTCCCTCATTCCCTACTAAGCACAAGTCAGATTATGCATCATTCTAAAATAGTGGCCATGTCTCGTCCCGGAGTCTCGTTCAGATGTCTCATCCCTCGGTCGAACGACAGTATCCCTCGTCGGTGTCGAGGTGAGCGAGCTGAGAGGCGCTGGAAAGACCTGTTTATATGACATGTCTAGTAACAAGGGCGCTAGTAGGTGGAGGCCATCACTATTAGGTTGGAGGCCATTACTACTAGGAACAAGATGGAACAAGAAGCTACTAGTAACCTATCTGGTGTTTCTGGGTGGCTACTGTGGCTACTGGCTAGACCAACGGCTGAAGATGTGTTTTTTCTTGGTGGCAGTGGCCAATCCTGATCTGGCATCTTCAGTGCAAGGCCACTCAGATCCAGTAGCCCTTGTGCGGTCCGGACCTGAGTGGCGAGTGATGGCGAGTGGTCACAGATTTCTAGAAACATGAGTCCCCTGGTAAAGTCTTCAACACCAACTATCTGTTTGGGGTACTTTCATGTTCAAACCAAATGGGTGTTCATGCTGGCCAAACAGCAGTTTTGTGGGGTGGATCATCAAATCTACTCAAGACATCTCAAGACATTTAAGCACAGCCAGGCTCAATGATATGAACCCAGGCATTTGGTATCGGGAAGGTTAACAGAGATTCTGTGGAGCTGCCCACGAGTGCCATTGTTTTTGTGGCCGTCCCATTGGCAAAAGATTTGGTTTGTGTAGGAATTAGGCGCTGCGGGCGAAACGCCTGTTTGCCATCTCTCGGTTGAATGCTGAAGTCCTTGTCTACACCAATAAGGACAACCTCGTTGTCACCAAAGATCTTGAACCTGAATACCTACCACGAATCCCAGAAATCTAATACCCAGTATAGTAGCGGTGCCCTTTGTTCCTAGAAGCTTCTTGTTACTGGTAGCGATGCCAGGAGCTACTTAGTAGCGTCCTTGCTCCTAGTGGTGATGCCCTTGTTACTAGTAACTAGTAGTTCTTGTTCCTAGTAGTATGGCCAGGAGCTACTAGTAGCGTCCTTGCTCCTACCATGCATCCCAGAAATCATATATAATCATACATTATATATATATATATCTGTCCAAGCCTTTCTCTGAAGATTCTAATAACTGTGCTGTCCAGGAGGTGCGCCCTATAGAGAGTCTTTGTAGAAAGGATGATTCCAGGATGCCACTTGCTACAAACAATTGACATAAAAGCATCAGCCGCAGCAACACCCCTGTTCGTCCCTAATTATTGTCAGGGTAGTGGAAGTAGACTTGTTTGTTCATGTTTGTTCTGCCAGAAGACTAGCCCGCCACTCAGTATGCTGCCAGGGTAGCATTGAAATAAGCCATATAAATATAAGGGTATATAATATTTATATAGATATTGTTATGAAATTTTAAGCAATCAAAAGCAATCCATGTTTTCCCAGAAGATGGCTTTGCGGCCTCCACCGAGGCACAGGTGTCTGAGCGAGAGCAGCGAGAGGCGTGGGAGGAACCGCTGAAACGGCGCAGCCTCGCGGTGGGAGGAACTCGGGAGACGAGTGGCCTTTGATGTCTAAACACCTCTGTTGCTTAGGGGTGGTATTCATCCAGGAAAGAGAGCTCGACAAGTCCTGGAAAGGAAGAGACCAAGACGAATCGTTTAGCACGACAACACTGGGCGGAGACCGTCGTGCGGATGAAGAAACACTGTGACTCCTTACCCAGTCAACAATTTTCACCAACCTTTTCTGAGGATTGGTTTCCCCACTAAACATGAACAGGTAGGTGTCACACAACCTGGCCCCAGCATGCCCCAGCTTGAAAACAACCGACCGACGTTGTCCAAACAGTGCCTCCCAACCTTGCTCCCTGTTTCTGATCGTCTAACAGTGCCGCTTGGTGTTTGGCCTCCAGGGCGCTCGAGCCTCCTTGACGCCAGGGCCTAGGCGAGGATGTGGCGGAGCAACGCACCACCTCGATTCAGCCGAACATCTGATTTACATGGCATTGTCTTTGTAGATGGGTATGCCGTATGTAACTGTATGTAGGTAGATCCCCAAAGCGTAGACTGGTCTATTTTCCCTCTCCCTAAGGGGTCTTTGGGAGGTCGCCGAGATGTCTGGACGCATTCGATGTTAATGGGAGTCCTTCCAATGAGTCTAACGAGTCCAGTGGTGATGTGCGAGCAAGAAACGGAATTTTTATTTTGATCGCGGAATTTCCATACCACCATTGATTTCAATATCATGGTCATATTACAGATTATCGATGATTATCGTAAAACGATCCGTGGTGCTATTGAAGGAGCTGTCTAAGCTTATTGTGGAACCATGGACATGTGTTGGGAAAAGGATATATGACCACATGGCCAACCACGCTGGCAGCGTTCAGCAGCGTTTGCTAATTTGGAATGGTGGTGTATGGATAGAAAATTGAGGGATCCACAAGAATGAGCACCGCAGAAGGTCAAAGATTCAGGGGTAGCTTTAGCCAAGACTTTGGAAGCTAGTCTTCAGACCTTTCCTTGCATAGGAACATGTTCGGTGAGCTGGTTTGCTTAGGAAGCTTGGGGTGAAATTCTACACGACTACACAACACCGGGTTCAGGGTTTTGAGGAGGAAACGAGCGGTAAACACATCTCCGGAAAGGAACATCAAATTTGTTGCCTGACCTTACCAACTTCTGTCGGTTGGATGTGTTGGAAAGTGCCATCTACATCCATCTACCAATCTATCCAATTGGTTCCACCCAGGTCAAGAAGCAAACTAGCTGCACTGAGTTTAGATGTCGCAACAAACACCTATTTTTCATGCACACCCAGCACCTAGGTGGGGTGACCTGCACCCTGCACCTGCCCATGGCCCGCATGGCCAGGTCGACGAGTCCGGGCCCCGCCTCCTGGGACCGCGATCAGGCGGTGCGGAGCGGTGCGGAATGCGAAGGATTTTGTGTAGTTCATTAGGTGGAAAAGCGCCTGCCCAACGGGGCTAGACTGTATGTGTGTGTAATCCTTGGAATCAATGCTAATTTAAGCAGGGGCACACGGCATCCATGACTTACCATGTGCAACGAAGCTACGGTCGGGGCTGATCAACTTCCTGTACCTGCTTTTATGAGTCTTCTAACTACCTTCCTCCCGTAAGGGTCTTCACGCTGTTGCAGGATGGTTCAGGTCGGCAGACTTGCACTTTGATCCGATCGCTTTCGTCGATTCTATTGAAACTTCGAAGCCTTGTGAACTTGGAGACGGCTAGACCGCTTTGCCTTTTGCCTGTTTTACCTGTTGTACTCAAGCATTCTTTTCACTTAGGACTCATATCTATAGTTTATATTTTGGGGGCTCTCTATCTGGGGCTCCCCCAATTCAACATGCACACCTATCGCACAATATCGCACACCTAGTAGAGGAATGAAGCCTGAAAGTTGCTTAATTTTGTTGAGGTGCTGCTCTTTTTCCAGATGGTTTCAGGACAGAGCTTGCAGCAAATCCTAGCGTTGTTCGTAGTGCCCTGGCAGTAGCTAACAGCAGCAGCAGCAGGAGTAGGAGTAGGAGTAGGAGTGGAAGTGGAAGTGGAAGTAGTAGTAGTAGAAGTAGTAGCAGCAGAAATGGTAGTAGTAGTAGTAGTAGTAGTAGTAGTAGTAGGAGTAGGAGTAGGAGTAGGAGTAGCAGGACTAGCAGGACTAGCAGGAGTAGTAGTAGAAGAAATAATAGTAAGTTGTTTTTGTTGGCATCGCTTGTTTAGTGATTCTTGGGGTAGAAGCGATCACCAGTGGTTCAGTTGGATTTCGACCAGAACCGAGACCGAGCCTTTGGATGTGAATTGTCCTCAACCCTGATTTTAAGATTTATCAAAAGGTGGTTTGTTGAAACAAACAGTACTATCTCTGCGTTGGAGGACAAAAAGTCGGCGGCGCTGAAATTGGTGTTTTTTTTTGTTCTCTCTCTCTCTCTCTCTCTTGCTTGTCCTGCCTTCTGATTGAAGGCGGCGCGTTTGAGCGAAGGGGCAGGCAGCACCGGCAGCGGCGGTGGTCGAACACGACAGGCAGGGGGGCGGGAATTAGGGAAGCTTCAACTTATAGTGCCTGCTGCAACCCTGAACGTGTTGTAATGGTGGTGGTGGCGGCGGCATGGTGCTGGTGCTGGTGGCTGGATGAATCCTGTATGCAACTTTGTGATAGCTATCTTGGTTTGTGAGTTAGATATCTCTAGTGAAAGACAATGACCATACTAACATCTCATAATAATTTTATAGTTTAAAAGTTAATATAATATAGCATAGAACAATATATTACTTAATTTGGGTGGTGTTTGAAAAACCTAAGGTCAGACACTGCCACGGCCTGTTTCAACGCAGATTGTTTTAGTAAAATGTTTGCCAACGTGTTTCTCCCGTATAGAACATTGAACAGAATTCCTATGCCTGAATTTAATAGAGGCGGCGCGTGGATTTACAAAAAATCAACAATTGCTTCACTTCGTCCCAGCAAAACACGATCTCCAGTGTGAGACTGCTCGCACGGACCAGGTCCGCGCGCCCATGCGCGAGCGGGAACCACCAGCGATTGAGGACTTGGAGCGAACTCGGAGAGCCCGTGGTGACGTTCAGATGGACCCTCGGGCCCATCTGGGCTCCTGGCCCACACCCTCAGGTTAGGTGGTTGGGGTGGATACGTTTGGGGTTTCGAACCACCTGATGATGTGGGTCAGGAGCCCTAGGAGGAGATCAACAAGTGGGTATGTGTTTTTCCCGAATGCGTAGCGAGGGGTTCTCGTTTAACCTGGGAGTCGGAGGGTAGAGCTGTGTTTGCCCGACGTTGTTTTCGAGTTCGCAACCTTTTGCAACCTTTTGCAACCGTTTGCAACCGTCCGTATGATGTCTCTATGGCCCTGCCATTGGGGGAAGCTTTTGCAAGTGACTTTTCATGGATGTGGCACGTGTCAGTTTGCGCCGCTATTACATTGTGATTTGCACGAAAATGACATGTCGCGCAAGAAACGTGATGCATTTCGCTGCACAGGCGCAGGGTTTCGTGAAAGTGACACGTTTGTGTCGGTATATTTCCATTGGGATTAGCGTTTGGAGAGTCGTGTTTTTGGGCTGTTGGATGTGGCCGTGCCATTGGGATTTGCGTGTCAGGGTGTGGCATCGAAGCTCTGTTTTCGTGACAAGTCTCAGCTGAAATGGCGACTTTGGTGGATGCGAGTGTGCTCAGAACGGGTCGAAATCATTCCAAACGTGTGGTGTGGTGCAAATTTTGTTGAAGCTCACATGAGATGATATTGTCACTTTTCGTGGCAGGCGCAGTACTTTGTGCGGGTTTTGAGGCGTGGAAGTGCGATTCTAGTGGCAGGCGCAGGGAATCGTGAGGTTGCGAGGTGTGACGGAGGTGACATTTCGTGGCATGCGCAGTACTTTGTGCGCGTTAGACGTGTGGACGCGGAAAGGTTCGTGGCAGGCGCAGGGAATCGTGAGGTTGTGAGTTGTGGTAGAGGTGAATGTCGCTGTCACATTGGGATTGGCGTGTGAGCGGGTGTTGTTTGGAGGGGCTGGAATCGCGAAACTGCTTGGCAGGGCTGCGTGATGTGTGTGCTCCGATGGGTGTTTCCGCTTGACTTTTGGAGGAAGTCTCGTACGAAACGCTCGTTTTGCACTTTGACGTGTGAGTTTTTGAGGAAGTGTCGTACGAAACGCTCGTTCTGGAGACTTGACAGGTGACTTTTTGAGGAAGTCTCGTACGAAACGCTCGTTTTGGAGCCTCGAAGCGTGACTTTTGGAGGAAGTCTCGTACGAAACGCTCGCATGACTGCATTCACCAAACGCGGGGTGAAGCTACGTGTCGCTGGTGAGCGGGATGATTTGTGGTATCGTGTGACATGTTTGCTTCTAGTGTCTGGGCAGACCGTGTGGCGACGCGACGTTCGTGATGTCGCAGTGCCATTGGGATTTGCGCGGCCTTGGTGACGTGGCGCCGTGCCATTGGGAGCGCGAAACACGCTGGCGTAAACGCGGCGTGTCGCTGGTGAGCGGGATGATTTGTAGTATCAAGAGTGTCCCAAAAGAGTGCCCCGCAAGAGTCCAGCAAAGAGTGTCAAGAAAGATTGTCTAGCAAAGAGTGTCAAGAGAGAGTGTCAAGCAAGAGTGTCCAGCAAGAGTGTCTAGCAGAGTGTCAAGCAAGAGTGTCCAGCAAGAGTGTCAAGCAAGAGCGTCCAGCAAGAGTGTCTAACAGAGTGTCAAGCAAAGAGTGTCAAGAAAGCAAAGAGTGTCAAGAAAGAGTGTCACGCAAGAGTGTCCAGCAAGAATGTCTAGCAAACGTGTCAAGCAAGAGTGTCAAGATAGAGTGTCTAGCAAAGAGTGTCAAGAAAGAGTGTCTAGCAAAGAGTGTCAAGAAAGAGTGTCAAGCAAGAGTGTCTAGCAAGAATGTCTAGCAAAGAGTGTCCAGCAAGAGTGCCCAGCAAACGTGTGAAGCAAGAGTGTCTAGCAAAGAGTGCCCAGCAAACGTGTCAAGCAAGAGTGTCAAGCAAGAGTGTCTAGCAAAGAGGGTCAAGATAGAGTGTCTAGCAAAGAGTGTCAAGAAAGAGTGTCAAGCAAGAGTGTCCAGCAAGAATGTCTAGCAAAGAGTGTCCAGCAAGAGTGTCCCTCAAAGAGTGTCAGGCAAGAGTGTCAAGAAAGAGTGTCAAGAAAGATTGTCCAGCAAAGAGTGTCAAGAGAGAGAGTGTCAAGCAAGAGTGTCCAGCAAGAGTGTCTAGCAGAGTGTCAAGCAAGAGTGTCCAGCAAGAGTGTCCAGCAAGAGTGTCAAGCAAGAGTGTCAAGAGAAAGTGTCAAGAAAGATTGTCTAGCAAAGAGTGTCAAGAAAGAGTGTCAAGCAAGAGCGTCGTGTCAAGAGTGTCCAGCAAGAGTGTGAAGCAAGAGTGTCCAGCAAGAGTGTCAAGCAAGAGTGTCAAGAACAAGTGTCAAGAATGATTGTCTAGCAAAGAGTGTCAAGAAAGAGTGTCAAGCAAGAGCGTCGTGTCAAGAGTGTCCAGCAAGATTGTGAAGCAAGAGTGTCCAGCAAGAGTGTCACGCAAGAGTGTCAAGAACAAGTGTCAAGAATGATTGTCTAGCAAAGAGTGTCAAGAACGAGTTTCAAGCAAGACTGTTTAGCAAGAGAAAGTCTCGTGGAAAATGCTCGTTTTTGGAATCTTTGGTTGTCGCTTCTGGTGAAAGTCTCGTGAAAAATGCTTGCTGCAGCTTTTGATGCGCTGGCGCTGCTTCTGCTGATGACTTTGCGAGTCATCCAAAGAAACGGTTTTGATTGATACACTTTTGTGCCTTTGCATTCTCCTCTATACATGAGTGACTGCATTCGGGTTCGTGGGTTCTATCATTTTTTTTTGGGGGAGACCCTCAACCAATGGGTCGACTGGTAAACCGAACCTTCCAGAGGTCGGAACACCGACCGGTTCGGTCTCCCTTTTTTACACACCCAAACAACATATGTTTTGGAATGGATTGATCGATGCGGATGCCTTGGGGCGATGGTCATATATATGGTCATTGATGGGCTTTCGGGATATTTGACATGTATTAATGTATCAATCGATTAAATATGGATTTCAGGCACTTCCAAGATCTTTACCTGGCACGTTCTTTGGCAATGAAAAAATATGTTTAGTTTGAACCAGATTTGGAGGAACATGTTCTTCTTTTTTGCATAGTGACAGTGGTTGTCAAACAGGACACCTCACCATTTGACAATTATGTTTGGGCAATGTGTCCTTGCTTGTGAATATGTTTATTGGATGTGTTGTGAAAAGGGATTGAACGTGTTATACTATTGGTACCCAACATAAGAGTGTAATGCACCGTTCTTCTACACTAACATGGATTGTAATAGTCCCAGATGTTGCTGGACTTCGTCTACTTACACTATATATTCACTGTTCCTCTCCTAAGTGACATACTGCAAGGAAACCAGAACCATGCTATCCAGTTCCTGCCGTATGTCCCGTCCTTTGCAAACTGTCCTTTTGTGGTCCTCCTGCAGTCGATGATTGTAAACAAAATACGTTGAACAAAGGGATTCCATGTCTCTTGGGCAGGCAAATCCATCAGTTGATCAGTTGGATGTGGGTTGGGACCAAACCCACCCCCTTGGTGATTCTTGCTGTTTAGCATGCCCCCCATGCCTTCATCCCTGTCGTTTCCTCCGGGAAAAGGCGGGGAAGAACCGATGGTTTTCACGTGAAAAGGAGTGTGAAACCCGAAGAGAGCGGAGAATCCACATTACCCCCCTGCAGACTAACATGGACCCTGAAAATTGACCTTTGGACCATTTTCCTCTTCAACCCCAGTGGTTTCGGGCTCCATCTTAATCTAGGGGGGTAAGTGTTTGTTGATGTGGTTGTTGGATCAAGTCCAACTTCCGCGGAGATGTGGCCGGATGTGTTATATACCAACCTTTTCCTTCGATTCACAGGACGACAGGCTGGTCATGAATGTTGATTTGCTGCATAAACTTTGTGTATTCATGAAATAATGTCAAACCCATGAATGAAGATGGGGTACATACAATCTCCGCTCTCCTCCATTTACTTGAGGAGGAATTCGCCTCCGACCAAGCTAGGCTAGGACTTGCGCTGAGCTCGAGGGCGGGGTGGCGTTGGGTGCAGCTATTGTCCAAATTGTATATGCAGAAATCACCAGGGAAGTAGGTAGTATCATGCAATATCTATATTTAATATATAACTATAACTATATAAGCATATGGGATTCGGCCAAAAAGCCACGGAACAGAATTTAGTAGCACGACGTTTTCATTATATAAGTCAAAAGTTGAACCTTTGCTAGGGTTCCTCAAATTGGCAGCTTCACTGAATTGCATCTCAAGCCCGAATCATTGCATTGTTGTCGAGGTGACACGTATACACACATATGCGCAGATGTTGCTGTTTGGTAGCCATACCCGCGCAGAACCTGAAGTCCAGGTAGGAGAAACATGAAGAAACCACTGGCAGACTTGCCAGCTTCTTCACAGGTGGGCAGATGACTCTTCATTTGGCCACAAGTGAAAGACGCAGGCTTTAGGTCTAGGTGGGAATCGGAATGCTAGGCCGTGTTCGTGACCCAGCTCTTTAAAGACACTCTTTAACCCTATGGATTCACATACCTTCTCAGTCAATTGGACCCTCCTGGCGCCTACATAAATAGTATCCAATTACTTTCTCAGGTTCGGTAATTATGTGGATCCATTGGGTAAGACACTGCCATCGCCCATCGCCGCCGAGTACGGCACTCCTGGGCAATTCAACGCGGCGTCGACACTCTCTGCAAAATGTAGAACTAGTCAAGGGTTCTCAATGAGCATCAATGACCATAGTACTCCTTCAGCCTTTAGTGCATAGGGTGCTTCAATCATGTTCAATCCAAGGTAATCCATGTCCACCAATCCAAGGCAAGGCAACCGTCCACCGTCCAAACCGGTCGGAGGAAAACACCCTCGCAGCTTGACCCCTTTTCAAGCCCGTCGGCAGGCTGAAAGATGTCCAAAACGAGAAGGCGGGAGCGACGGATTGGCTCGATCGCAGGGACTCTGCTCGATCGCAGAGAATTGCTCGATTCGCGTTTGGTTGGTTTTTCTAGACCAACCCGGACCTTGAGTGTTGAGTTGCCTTGTCTTCCTTCAAGACCCGGACCGTGAGTGTCACTGGCCTGTATTTGCTGGTCGACAGTCGCCTGTCATCTTCCATGAAAGACATCTTGATTGTGCCTCTTAGTCTCTTAGTAAATGATAGTAAATGTGTTTCATCTATGTTGTCTTCACATTACATTATGGTGATTCCCCCCGCTTCGCGATGGGAGAGCTTGCGATATCTTTATTTTTGCAGTCATGTGCATGGTTTCATATAGTGTACATAAATGTATACATATATATATATATACATAACTACCAGATCATTCTCAAAGACCCATGGCTAAATCTCCTGGTCTCCCACCATTCCAAATGACACATGTTTAGGCTAGGCCAGGCTAGATGCTGAAATGCTTTGTTTAGAAATGTGTCTCGTGCGCGACAATCGTTTTGTTTGGAGAGTCCAGGTAGCAAAGGCCTGAACTGTCCCCCCCAAAAGCACCTACTCTGTCCACCGTTGTGGCTTCTTGCACCCCCCCTTTTATAGTGGATTGAGAGCAGATGGCACAGACCCCATGACGTCTTCTATAGATGGGGGTATATAAACCACCTCGTGGGGTCTGTGCCATCTACTCTTTAGCCTTTCACTTTGAAATGAAACGCAGCCACCCGGACGGCACCCTCAGGCGGCTCGAAAGGTGGCGATCCAAAAGGCGCTGAACAACGCGGATCTGAGCAGCACCAAGAAGCCCAGGCGAGATCTGCTGTGAGCTGCTCGGACGAGTCGGAACCAAAAACAAAAGAACACCTGCGGTAATCAAACAGCAAGGTGTTTTGAGGCTTAAAACGTGAATCTCTTTGTTTTTGTTGTTTTATCTACAGCTCTACAGCTCTTTCTTCACACTATGCAGAGCAGAAGATGTGAACGGCCGTCAATCTTAAGAACGAAACGAAGCAACGGCGACCCCCAAACCAAAGCGATGCCCAAGCAGAACATCAAGGAAGGGCAGTCGCTTTGCTGCAGTCATTTTGAGGCAACACATGAGTCACAGCATGCCAGTCCACTCGCCCACTCGAATATGGGGTGCAAAGGCAACCAAGAAAGATGTAGCTACTGTACTGTAGCAGCTTGGTCGGTCAATGCTCTTTTTTCTGTAGCAGCTTGCAGAGTTATTCTAAGGTCAGCTGCCCTTTGCTGTTAGCTTCAACTCGATCCACATGTGTTTCTTTGTTTCCTTTGAGTACTCTTGCACATACATGCACTTGTTTGGTTGAAGTGTGTCCTGGCTAACCAAAAGAAAGCGCTTGCCTCTCCAAGCTAAACTCCAAGTTGTCGATGGCGTGAGGTTGTTCAAGGAGTTTTCGCAGCCGCGCATCTAGTGTGACGGTGGTAAAATGGGGATCCGGGATATCTGTGCTTTGGTGCAGTTGCTGAGCTTGAAAAACTCTGCTCCCGTTGGTTAACATTGGATACTGTTTGGAAGGTTCTTTACTGTGGAGTTGAATGTTTGGAAACTTTGACAGGCCCAATGACACTTCATTGCAGACGCCTGCACTGACATGTTTGGCTCTTTTGCCCGGTTTGCCCGTTCTGTCGGTTGCTTCAGGAACTGAACAATTGGATTTCGGCACCGGTCACCATGTTCCATGGAGGTCTCCGGGTCAGATTTGTTCCATGCGGAAGGCCCAAGCGCGAGCGGGTCTCCATCTTCAGCCAGCCGGCCAATTCCAGTTTCTTCCAGTCCGCCGTGCTTCCCAGCTTGACGCGGTGTGTGCGCGGTCGGTGCTTTTTGGGGCGCCGCACGTTGCGTCAAAAACGGTGGAGGACCCGCGTGGTTCGGTGATTTTGTTCGACTGAGCATGATGATTGTGTGGTTCATGTTCTGGGGAGCTGGGTGTAGCCTCTGGATTTATCCAAGTATACCCCGTGGATCCCAGTTCCGTCAGAAAATGGTGTCCAAAAACCTGCAGCGGAAAGAGACCCGGAAAGTTGGGTGAATCTTGCAGAAGGAATTGGCTTTTCCAATTGCAGTAGAAGTAGTCCTTCCAACATGTGGAAAACGATGGCATCGCCACTGCAGGAAGACATCCCGAACACGCCTTCTATCTCACGGCAGACATGTCTATGGACCCTATGGAGTCCATGGAGTTTGTTTTGGCATTAAATACATACAGCCAGACGGTAATTTCCAGTCTACAGCCCAATAGCCCCATAAGGCTGTTTAGACTATATATATATATGCCTAATTATAAGTATACTTGCTTGTAGTGTTGCTTGTACATCCAGAAACAAACCGCCTGGTCTTCGATTTACATTCCACCTCAAGTGCAGAAGGGACGACCTTGTCGCAGAGCTCATTCCAGGCGCAGCAGCCGGCCACCAGCGTGCCGGAGCCGGGTGAGGCTGTCCCTGCTGAGGACGGGGTCCGTTTCGGGCAGGACGGTGTCCTGCAGTACCTCCATGTGCAGAAAGGGGTTTTATTTGGGCCCTCTCCTAGACGTTGATCTGGCAAAAGTGCATCCATTGGGTCCGCTTTGCCCACATACCTTGATGCTCCCCAAAGATCTTAGCCAAGTGGAACACAAATGATATCTGATGAGCAACATCTAGGGTGCCCCTAAAATGGAGCAGGGTACTTAACCAGATGACCGCAAGTGGCCCCCGCGACTGTGCAAATGGCCGAGCAGTGCACCTCACAAGCATGTCCGCTGTTTTTCCATCCGGAGCAGCTCCAAATCGCATACATTTTTTCCGTCGCCCTGCGGAAAGCCAGCACGCCAAGCGGCCGCCAGTGAGTCGCGATTCGATAGAGAAAGAACCCTGCCCAGTTAGTCAACCACCTCCCCAACTTTTCTTGGGAATTGGTTTGTCCAAAAACGGGTTGAAAAAGGTTCACCAAGAATACTCCATTCGAAGCTGAGGGAGTGTTCATGGGACCCGAACCCAAGTGGCACCAGACCATGCGCCACGGCATGTTCCATGCGAGGCACATGCCAGTCAATTGTTGCGGCCACTTGCAGCCACTCGAGTGACCGCAAGTGGCCGCTTTTAATGGCAAAATCAAAGCGCACGTCATTTGCCCACTCTTTGTCATTGTTCGCGGCTTCGGTACATCATGTACTCAAGAACTGTGTTTTTGGAGGGCTAGGCACTGCGGCCCTTTTCCTGCCAGGATCGACTTCTGAGTTCCGGCGCTAGTGTGGATGCGGAGCGAGCAGGGTGGACCCTTGAGGGTCGTGGCCTTGGGCACGCCTGCGGGTGGGGGGTTGGCAGGGTTTGGGGCTATAGGGCATTACTAGTAGCCAGAAGCTAGAAGTATATAGATCCTGGCATTACTACTAGGAACAAGAAGCTACTAGTAGCTAGGGCATCGCAGGGCATCGCTACTAGTAGCAACGTGGAGACTCACGACACATGAGAGTGGAAAAGGGACCTTTTTGGTTGACGATTGTCCTTTAATGGCAGGGTGGCTTCCACTTCCATGTTGGTGAGTCGGGGGATAACCATATATGTGCCACCCCACAGCTGCAACACTTCCTTTGATGGTGACTGCTGCCGACCGAGTTCATTTTGCCTTGGACAAAATTTGTTACAACGTGCTAGCCTAGCCTAGCAAGGACATATTGTCTTTTTGATGAAGAGGTTTGTGACTACACTTTGTGCTTTAGCAGCAAGTGCTTGACTGTTCCACCCCAGTCAGTTGCAGGTGACAGTTGGTTTGTGCAAACAAACAGTGGACAAACATGGAAACACTGTTAAGTTGAAACAATTGCCACCACGATCAATCACCAACCTGTTTGTTTGGATCATTTGCGTGCGCCTTTCTGTCCTGACTCCAAAGTGAATCTTAAACCCGTGAACACAGTTCCTTTTTTGTCTTGGCATCATTCGCTTGAGCAAAGCATGCCAAAGGAGTACCCATGAACATTTCCTGGTTAGGAAGGTCTGGTCATACACATCCAAACCAATCCTGCCATTTATGAAGCCAACCTCCAGAAATATCATGAAATATCTAACATACCAGGTAGGCCTGCCCACTGTGAGTATCTCCAATCTGTGCGAACCTCACGCTTGCACCCGCCCAAACATGCACAAAGCCTTTTTGGAGAGACCATTTTCCCTGAACATCCAATGTTGTGAGGTTGTGACAATCCCACCTTCTACGGGGGTAGAATGAGTTTTCAAGTTGGGTTCTCAGGCTTTGTAGAGGAATCATGGAGAGACCTCCCATGAACTCCCTGTTCCGCTGATGGTTTGGTCCACGGGTCATCACTTCGGAGTCGTCACCATCGAACGAAGCCCCCGGTGGTCAGGTCCTCGTGATGAAGAGGATGGAACGGATGAAGGGGAGGATGAAGGGAACACCCAAGAGCATGAAGTCAACGGGATGTGGGGACACACCACCCACACCAAAAAGTGATATGGATTGATATTGTAAAGAAAGTTTGTTTGCAGCCTTTTTCCCTGCATGAATGGAAACAGATGGCCGTACATCTGACGGATCGCCAAGTGAACCCTAAGCATCTTCTTTTGGGCATCGCCGCAATGCAAGCCACGCGCCTAAACACGTCCTCCACTTCCGTCCTCCACTTCCGGGCAGATCGCAGCTTCGACTCAGTCGGACTCCGCTCGACGAGACGCCAGCGGCAGACTCGTCATTGGGACGAGGTCCCGCAGACGAAACGGACGCCGTGGAAAGCACTGTTTTGCTCAACTGAGACAAAACGGAGGTGTTAGCCCCTAACAGACTGAGATCACGAAGAACAAGAGGGAAGTACAGTTGATGCTCAGTGGATTCCACATGTCACAAAACTATCAGAAACTGGAAGTGACCCATCCAATTAGCCCAATAGTGATGCAGATCAAGAACCAAACCCCTGTATCACCTTTGTGATCAAACCCGTACTCTCTCATTACCTCTGGCCCAGTTTTGTTAATTTTGTCTTGAAAGACACTTTCTCATTGCCCAGCTGATTTGTAGCCCTCAACACACATGGGTGGGACCACCAGCGCGGTGTCGCTGCCCAACGATGCAGCTTGTGAAGACGTGCTGCGGACATTCATCTCAGAGAATCCGGAGCGGGCGGAGCGGCTGCTGCGCAGGGCACATGAGCAGCTTAGAGGGCATTTCAGGGTGTGTATGTGTGTGTTGGGTGGATAATAAGTAGTTAGTTTGGAGGACAACCTGGGTAAATTGGATGGATGGCACATCGTGAAGGGTCACTGTCACTAGATGTACATTCCACAGATCACCGGCCAGGCAACTGGCCCCCCTTGTTTTGGATGTTGTCGCGGGCAGGGTCTAACTGACCATGCCAACATCCGTGCTTGTCAACCCGCGTCAGGTTGAAGAAGCACTTTCCAATGCTACCCCCCTCGGGTTCATCAACACCTCCAATCCTTGGTTGTTTGTTGAGCGTAGAAAGACTGGCGCCGCTACCAAGCCAGATCCCCGTCGATCATAGCTGCTTCCGTCGGCGTGGAAGACATGCCGCTTCGGCACTGACACTGTAGGCCCTTTCTGACATTTTCTGACCCATTGACGGACCTGTGAAGGTTTTGGAGGTGTTGATGCATGTTTTTTTGCACTTATTGATTTTTCTTTGGCTTGTGCTTTATGTCACATGTCTTTGAAGGTTTTGCTCCATGAGATTCAATCAACTTGGGAGAGGATTGCCTGACCACGAGAGCATTCGAGAGTAGATCGCAAAGAGGACTCGGTTGACCTTGGATTTTTGGCCACTAATCTCTCACAGGTATAGAAGCTGCCCAAGCTTACATAAGCTTACATTAGTTGGTCTTGACAGTCGTATCCAGCCGGATTTGGATCCGGCTGGATCCACTCGGGGCTGCGAAGCCGGGCCGAAGACGGCACTGGATTTATTTTCAGGTAGAGAGTGTGATTTTGGAGGAATTTGTAATACCACCACATACATACTAATCTACGAGTCTATATATTATTAGGAATATGTTGGAGGTGAAACTGAGAGGTTGCTTAAGTTCTACACACTAGCAATTTTTGGGTGACTTGCTTTGGTTGTGTTATTGTTTCCTGCGCTCTGTTGTTCCTGGGTTCATTTCCACAGAATTGTTTCCTCGCATAGCCTCAAGTGATTGATTCTTTGTGTAGATTTCATCGGGGACTATTTATCTAAAAAACCCAGCTCACCTTCCAGGGGTTACAGAGGACCACATGTACACCCTGGTCATTGGTTATCACAGGTTTAATGCTTGTTTGACAGTGGCCTTTCATTGGATCCGAACGCCTAAACAATCGTTTGTTCTTCCAGGGAGCCCTTTTCTCCTTCTTCCACCTAACACGCCCGTGTTTGTGATCTTCAGTGTATCAGGAGCAGGTCTACAAGCAAAAGGAAAAAACCCAGCAGGTCTCACTGTCGCAGTCGTTGCATCCAAGCAGCGGAGAGGTGCAGTGCTCTCCTAAAAAGTGTTTTTGCTATCAGACTCTCCTGTCTGAAACTCGCGGGGTCTTGCACCTTGGGAGCCTTGGGAGCTTTGAATGTGCTCGGAATCAGATTGACGCACGCTTCATGTTGCGTTCTCCAACAGATCCCACGAAAGTCTCGAGTCTGAGGACCTGCAATTCAATTCAGTCAATGGTACAGGTAAGATGTAGGAGCGTAGCCGCACTACTTATAAGTACAATTTCAAGACCTTAACACACTACATACTCAACTGGGATCTTCCTGAGTCTTCGATACTTGATCACACCGTGATCACACCCCTTATAATGTTCCACCATCCTTGGAAAGTACCCCAGGCTGGTTGCAGAGGCCACCGAGTGGACCGTGCGTGGCCTCGATGGCACCAGCTTTCAGCTCCGGCTGAGCGGCGAGGCCACCGTGGCTAAGCCGAACCTCGGCGCGGCGCGGCGTTCACTGGAATGACCGGTGTCGGCGGAATGTGACCCTTCGAGGCGAGGAACGAACGGAGAAGAACCGATGCAGGGAACTGGTGAAGAAGCTGCAGTTCGATGCCCAGGTCGGAATTTACTTTGTACATCTTTGTACCTTGTATTGCGTGCCAGTCAACGAACATGTTGCCCACCTTGGCACATGAGGCTCCAATGTCCATCAGTACTGGCAGGGGTAAACTCTAGACTTATGACACCGAACACACACACACACAGAAGAGGTTCAAGATGAAAAAATCAAAACACAAAAAAGACTCAGGAAAAAAAAGAAACAAAGCAAAAAACAAATCTAGACTCAGCCCAAAACCAGAACTCAAAACCAAACACAAAAACACACTCAACTGGAGACTCAAGTAGCAGAAGGAAAAAAAACAAATCCGGACTGGATTTGAGTCTGGATCTGAGTCTGGATTTGAGTCAGTCTGGGTTTGAGTCTGGATTTGAGTCTGGATTTGAGTCAGTCTGGGTTTGAGTCTGGATTTGAGTCTGGATTTGAGTCAGTCTGGGTTTGAGTCTGGGTTTGAGTCTGGATTTGTTTTTTCTGAAGGGAAAAGGCAGGTTCCAGCCCACCCTATTTGAGTCTTGTTTTGTTTTTTTTGAGTCTGTCCTGAGTAGACCTGTTCTCCTGAGTATGGATTTGTTTTTTCTGTTTGTTTATTTTTTGATTATATTTTTGTTTTCCCGAATGCGTAGCGAAGGGTTCTCGTTTAACTCTGGGGGTCTGGGGGTAGAGTCTTGTTCGCGATCCGTTGTTTCTATGTTCGCAACCGTCCGCAACCGTCCGCAACCGTCCGCAACCGTTCGCAACCGTTCGCAACCGTCCGCAACCGTTCGCAGTAGGACGCTAAGGCGCTGCCATTGGGGGAAGCTCGTCTTGCAAGTGACTTTTCATGGATGTGTCACGTGTCAGTTTGCGACGCTATTCCATTGTGATTTGCATGAAAATGACATGTCGCGCAACAAGCGTGATGCACTTCGCTGCACAGGCGCAGTGGTTTGAGAGATCCGCAGTTTACTGCGCAGTTCCATTGGGATTAGCGTTTGGAGAGTCGTGTTTTTGGGGTGTTGGATGTGGCCGTGCCATTGGGATTTGCATTTCAGGGTGTGGCATCGAAGCTCTGTTTTCGTGACAAGTCTCAGCTGAAATGGCGATTTTGGTGGATGGGAGTGTGCTCAGAACGGGTCGAAATCATTCTAAACGTGTGGTGTGGTGCAAATTTTGTTGAAGCTCATGTGAGATGATATTCTCACTTTTCGTGGCAGGCACAGTACTTTGTGCTGATTTTGAGGTGTGGAAGTGCGATTTTCGTGGCAGGGGCAGGAAATCGTGAGGTTGCGAGGTGTGACGGAGTTGACATTTCGTGGCAGGCGCAGTACTTTGTGCGCGTTAGACGTGTGGATGCGGAAAGATTCGTGGCAGGCGCAGGGAATCGCGAGGTCGTGAGTTATGGTAGAGGTGAATGTCGCTGTCACATTGGGATTGGCGTGTGAGCGGGTGTCGTTTGGAGGGGCTGGAATCGCGAAATTGCTAGGCAGGGCTGCGTGATGTGTGTGCTCCGATGGGTGTTTCCGCTTGGCTTTTGGAGGAAGTCTCGTACGAAACGTTCGTTTTGGAGACTTTGACACGTGAGTTTTTGAGGAAGTCTCGTACGAAACGCTCGTTTTGGAGAGTTGACGTGTGACTTTTGGAGGAAGTCTCGTACGAAACGCTCGTTTTGGAGACTTGACGTGTGACTTTTGGAGGAGGTCTCGTACGAAACGCTCCGTTTTGGAGACTTGACACGTGACTTTAGGAGGAAGTCTCGTACGAAACGCTCGTCTTGCAGCCTCGAAGCGTGACTTTTGGAGGAAGTCTCGTACGAAACGCTCGCGTGACTGCTTCTAGTGTGTGGGCAGACCGTGTCGCGACACGAGTGTCCCACAAGAGTGTCCCACAAGAGTGTTCCACAAGAGTGTCCCGCAACCGTGTCCCACAAGAGTGTCAGAGTGTCCCTTAAGAGTGTCCCACAAGAGTGTCCTATAAGAGTGCCCCACAAGAGTGTCCTACAAGAGCAAGAGTTTCCTACAAGAGTGTCACACAAGAGTGTCCCACAAGAGTGTCCCACAAGAGTGTCCTACAAGAGTGTCCTACAAGAGTGTCCCACAAGAGTGTCCTGTAAGAGTGACCCACAAGAGTGTCCTACAAGAGTGTGTCACAAGACTGTCCCACAAGAATGTCCGACAAGAGTGTCCCATAAGAGTGACCCACAAGAGTGCTTTTGAGAGTGTCCCACAAAGAGTGTCCTACAAGAGTGTCGTGTAAGAGTGACCCACAAGAGTGTCCTACAAGAGTGTCTCGCAAGAGAGTGTCCCATAAGAGTGACACACAAGAGTGCCCCACAAGAGTGTCCCACAAGAGTGTCCCACAAGAGTGCCCCGTAAGAGTGGCCCACAAGAGTGTCCTACAGCAAGAGTGTCCTACAAGAGTGTCCCAAAACAGTCCCCCGCAAGAGTTTCCTACAAGAGTGTCCTACAAGGGTGTCCCACAAGAGTGTCCCAGAAGAGTGTCCCACAAGAGTGTCCTAGAAGAGTGTCCCAAAACAGTGCCCCGCAAGAGTTTCCTACAAGAGTGACCCACAAGAGTGTCCTACAAGAGTGTCCCACAAGAGTTTTCCACAACAGTGGCCTATACGAGTGTCCCACAAGAGTGTCCTACAAGAGTGTCCCACAAGAGTTTCCTACAAGAGTGACCCACAAGAGTGTCCTATAAGAGTGCCCCACAAGAGTGTCTTACAAGAGTGTCTCACAAGAGTTTCCTACAAGAGTGTCCTATAACAGTGTCCCACAAGAGTGTCCCACAAGAGTGTCTCACAAGAGTGTCCCACAAGAGTGTCCTACAAGAGTGTCTCACAAGAGTGTCCTACGAGAGTGCCCCACAAGAGTGTCCTACAAGAGTGTCCCACAAGAGTGTTCCACAAGAGTGTCCTATAAGAGTGTCCCACAAGAGTGTCCTACAAGAGTGTCCCACAAGAGTGTCCCACAAGAGTTTCCTACAAGAGTGTCCCACAAGAGTGTCCCACAAGAGTGTCCTACAAGAGTGCCCCACAAGAGTGTCTTACAAGAGTGTCCCACAAGAGTTTCCTACAAGAGTGTCCCACAAGAGTGTCCCACAAGAGTGTCCCACAAGAGTGTCTCACAAGAGTGTCCCACAAGAGTGTCCTACAAGAGTGTCTCACAAGAGTGTCCCGCATGTCCCACAAGAGTGACCTACAAGAGTGTCCCACAAGAGTGTCCCGTATGAGTGTCCCACAAGAGTGTCCGACAAGAGTGTCCCATAAGAGTGACCCACAAGAGTGTCCTACAAGAATGTGCAACAAGAGTGTCCCGTAAGAGTGTCCCGCAACCGTGTCCCACAAGAGTGTCTCACAAGAGTTAAGAGTGTCCCACAAGAGTGTCCTATAAGAGTGTCCTACAAGAGTGTCCCACAAGAGTGCCCTACAAGAGTGTCCCACAAGAGTTTCCTACAAGAGTGTCCTATAAGAGTGTCCCACAAGAGTGTCCTACAAGAGTGTCCTACGAGAGTGTCCCACAAGAGTGTCCCGCAAGAGTGTCCCACAAGAGTGTCCCGCAACAGTGTTCCGCAAGAGTGCCTCACAAGAGTATCCCACAAGAGTGTCCTACAGGAGTGTCCCACAAGAGTGTTCCACAAGAGTTTCCTACAAGAGTGACCCACAAGAGTGTCCCACAAGAGTGTCCTACAAGAGTGTCATTTGGACATATGTAGCTTTTCGAACGTGTTTGCATTCGGGTTCGTGGGCTCCATCTTGTTTATTTTTTCAAGGATTTTGGCTCTGTCTGTTGAGTTCGGGCCTAGGTTCGGGCTCATAACTCTAGACATACCAATTTCGTTGATACAGATGGATTCCCAATGATTCCCATGTTCTAGATGGGTCAAGAGACAAGTCACCTCCACGTCGCTTTCAACACCTCAGATGACCCCGGGACTGCTTCCCTGAGACCCACGCCACGCTAAAAACACCTCGGTCTCCCGGGTGCAGGGCAACGTCGGAGACCGGGTCCACCGCACCGGATGCGACTCGCACCGGCGAACTCGCGATGCGGCGTGTCGGAGCAAAACTGAAAGACTCAGAAGTAACATCTAAGGTGACGGACCTCTCCAAGACCATCGCAACAAGAATTGGCCTGAAAGATGGTCGAAGACTTGTTCTCTTTGCCGGTGGTGAAATCCTCAAGGACTCCAAGCGGTCCAAGCACAAAGAAGCGCCCCGTTGCCGAGAAATCTCATATGTTGTCAGACAGGTTTGTGCACTGGAGGCAGCGCTTGGGTTCCGGAGGGCCCTCGCAGGGGGGGACCAGAGATCATACCTATGTGACAGTGACAAATGCGATCGCCTGTTTGACCTTCAACTACCAATTCAACCAGAGCTTGCAAGGCGTCATCTTGCCAAGCAGCCTGCAGACTTTGACCTTTGGCCACAAATTCGACGAGACCTTGGAAAATGTCAGTTTGCCAACCAGCCTTCTGACATTGACCTTCGGCGTCAGCTTCAACCAAAGCTTGGAGAATGTAACCTTGCCAAGCAGCCTGAAGACTTTGACCTTCGGCTACAGATTCAACCAGAGCTTGGAGAATGTCAATTTGCCAAGCGGCCTGCAGACATTGACCTTTGGTTTCAGTTTTAATCAGAGCTTGGAGAAAGTGAGCTTTCCAAGCAGTCTACAAACTTTGACTTGCAGCGACAGTTTATTCAATCACGGCTTGGAAAATGTCACCTTGCCAAGCAGCCTGCAGACTTTGACCTTCGGCAGGGGGTTCAACCAAAGCTTGGAAGGGGTCACCTTGCCAACCAGCCTGCAGACCTTGAATTTTGGCGATCACTTTGACCAGAGCTTTGAAGATGTCACCTTGCCAAGTAGCCTGCAGTGTTTGACCTTCGGCATGGAGTTTAACCAGAGCTTGGAAGGGGTCACCTTGCCAAGTAGCCTACAAACTTTGACCTTCGGTGATAGATTCAACCAGAGCATGCATGGTGCCACCTTGCCAACCAGCCTGCAGACTTTGACCTTCGGCGACAAATTCAACCAGAGCTTGGAAGGTGTCACGTTGCCAATTAGCCTACAGACTTTAAGCTTCGGCAGAGACTTTAACCAGAGCTTGGAAGGGGTCACCTTGCCAAGTAGCCTAAAAACTTTGACCTTCGGCCGGAGCTTTAACCAGAGTATGCCAGGGGTTACATTGCCAAGCAGCCTGCAGGACTTGAACTTCGGCGTAGAGTTTAACCAGAGCATGAAAGATGTCGCATTGCCAAACAGACTACAGACTTTGACTTTTGACCAAAACTTCGAGTGTGTTACCTTGCCAAGCAATCTGCAGTCTTTGACCTTTGGCTACAAATTCCACGATAAATTGGAAAATGTCAGTTTGCCAACCAGCCTGCTGACATTGACCTTCGGCTTCAGCTTCAACCAAAGCTTGGAGAATGTAACCTTGCCAAGCAGCCTGAAGACTTTGACCTTCGGCTACAGATTCAACCAGAGCTTGGAGAATGTCAATTTGCCAAGCGGCCTGCAGACATTGAATTTTGGCAAATACTTTGACCAGAGTTTAGAAGGTGTCACTTTGCCACATAGCCTGCAGTCTTTGACCTTCGGCATGGAGTTTAACCAGAGCCTAAAAGGTGTCAGCTTGCCAAGTAGCCTGCAAACTTTGACCTTCGGCTGGAAATTCAACCAGAGCTTGGAAGGTGTCGCCTTGCCAAGCAGCCTGCAGACTTTGACCTTCGGTGAGAAGTTCAACCAGAGCATGCATGGTGCCACCTTGCCAACCAGCCTGAGGACTTTGACCTTCGGCATGGACTTTAACCAGAGCTTGGAAGGTGCCACCTTGCCAGCCAGCCTGCAGACTTTGACCTTCGGCATGGAGTTTAACCAGAGCCTGAAAGGTGTCACCTTCCCAAGCAGCCTGCAGACTTTGATTTTTGGTGCTGCGTTTAGGCCCAGGTTTTTGAACAGCATCGCACGGCCAAGCAGTTGTCGGGAGATTCGCTCTTGTGAGTTCACTGTTTCCGTTCATTTCTCGGAGGAATGATGTGTCCAAAGGCAGGGGTTCCTCACCGACCAGTGGGAGGCCTGAAAAATAACCTGAAAAAATGGCGGGCGTAACCAGGGTGATCATTCATGTTGATTCGACAACAGGCATTCAACAACAGGCCTTCAATAACATCACCACTGAAGAGCATGATGCGGTTCCCCACCTGGTGGCAATCCTCCATGCCTCATTTGTCGATGCAGATCCTGCACCGAAAAAGCGTGCTTATCGGCCATTGCGAGGTCCACACCATGCGAGGTACCTGGTTTTGTGTCCGAACCCTTTTTGTCGCCAGGGCCACCAGCATTTCGCCAGGGCCCATGGGGATTTCCCGGGATTCTGCTGGAAACAAAAACGAAGAAGCGACCAGGGCCCCTCGGCCGGTGGAGCTGTTCATGGACTCGACATCCCTCCAAGCGATAAACACCCCCAAGGACGCCCATCAAGTCGGCCAGCCCACTTGTAGCATTCGCCGGGAACAACGGTGAAACACCATTCGGCAGGAGACCTCTCGACGCGTCTCGGAGCGGTCCGAGGAGTGAATGACGTCGACGGATTGGTTTGTCGACGGGGCATGAGAGCCAGAGTTGCTGGTTTTTTTGTTGGTTCAAAAGCGAGGGCCATTTTGAACAAACTCTACTCGCCGAGTCGGTCTGTGTTTGTTTGGAATGATGTGTTTCTTTTTCCATTATTTTTCACTATACCTGAAACGACACCCGTGATGTTTTGTGGCTTTCTGCGGCAAGCCGGACCAAGAATGTGGGATTTGAGGCAAGTTTTTTTTTTCAGAGCTGACACACGGAAACACCTCAAGTGGACAGGATCAGAATAGAATGTTATTTGCCAGAACTCTAAAGTATTTCCTGTTTAGTCTAAGACTATATAGCGTAGACAGATATATATATATATATACACAGGTCGGAATGGACCAGATGTGGTGACTTGGGGATTTTTGCCGGGTTTGGGAACGGAAGAACAGGCGGTGAACAGTGTGTGAATGGTTCGATTGGTAAGTTGTTCATCTTTTTTGGGGGGTCATGCGGCGCTTTTTAAAGGGGTCAGTCTTAAATGTGCGATCTATCATAGATCTGGTGCAATCACCCATGGCCCATAGTTTGCACATTTTGAGTTTCCTTGGAGTTAACAAAAACAAGGGTGTAACAGAGACGTGCCAGTAGCTGGTTGCCGATGGAAAGTCGTCCTTTCTTAAAGCTTATTGCTGCAAGCTTTTTGCAGCTTTATTTGCAGTCACCAGTTTGACATCTTTATCTTTGGAAGACCCTTAGTAGAGTTTCCTTTGTTGAAGTTGATTCACTATTTTCAAAACACATGAAACTAGTTCCGGTTCTTCTTTCGGAAAGAGAGACCTGCTGCTCCGTCATGATGCACGTGCAAATCCACGCTGTTTGACCCGCGAGGACGAGCCCACCGAAGGTGCAATCCACGCAGCGTCTCCGCAGCGAACTCCATGCGTCTCCATGCGACGCTCCAAGCGTCTCCAAGCACAGAAAGACTATACCTCTCAATGACTGACTGGTGCTTAGGGAATGAGGGAATGGATCCAATACAATCTCTATTGGGGGCTCATTCCCTTATTCCCTACTAAGCACCAGTCAGATGAAGTTCTTATGCTCTAAAGTCTCAAAAGGTCCCAGAGCTCGGGGACGAGCTCGTCCCTGGTGCTCACCAAGTCGGTCGAAAGCTAAACCCTGCTGGTGGGTATCGAAGGTGGTGGTCCCGGTCTTCCCCATGTTGAAGAGTCCATTGATGGATCAGATGGAAACCAAAGACGGACAGAGTCATGGGTGGACACTTCATGACACTGTACATGTACCTAGAGGTCCCGGTGTTCAGAACCTCTCAGATCGAATGCGGGTTTGGAGGAGCTTTGAGCTTCTCAGATGGCGTCCTTCTCACATGGTGAGAAAAAAGAACACAAATGCATGTTTACAGGGCCCCGTTTTCGAGCATGTAGTTTTGGTACTTTCCTTTGTGTCCAAGGACGGATTAGGCCTTTTTAGGCTTGGAAATAATTAGGAGTGTGTTCCTGAGTTGCTGTGCAAGTATGGCGGTAAACCATTGCATGAGTCAAACATATAGGAGGCGTCCTTTTGAACCAGGAGATACATCATGATACACCTTAGTTAGATTTGTGAGATCCCTGTGTCGATTCGTTCTTTTAACTCATTTATGCCGGACCGTGTTGGTTCACCTTGTGGTCACTCCAGATGTGCCGTTTGTGAGTCCGTGGGCGACTGGAACGGCGCAAAGATCTGTGGTTTGATTTGGTTTCCCGAACATCCATCCTGACTCTATAACCCGGACCAGCACCAAACCGAATCGATCTAAAAGTCTTCTTCGGGCTGAAACCGCGGAGTAACTCCTCCGAAACGGATCGATCGACCGGTCGTTTGGGAAACCGCACGGTTCGAGCCACGGTCCGTGCGGCGTGTTTTGTCTGCAGGTGCCGGGCTTGCGGTCGCTCCCAAGGCAGTCCGTCCGGCCCGGCGTCGGTTTCGCAAAAGAATCGACACCATGTCTTTTGCCTTGTTCCTTGATTCTTGTACTATGTAATTGAACAATATTGAACAATTGAACATCAAGAACCATTCCTATATATATATAGGCTATAGGCTATAGGCGTCCAGTCCAAGTCATCAGTAGGTCCATAGGTGTCCTGGGACTGTGCCAACCAGATGAAATGAAGTTAAACTGACCTCTTGGTGTTTCATCTAAGAGGACATAAATTGTCAGAAACATCCCACTTCCGTGGGAAATGATGGATTGATCTGACATGTGTGTATAATAATGTATAATATATAACTACATGTTCCTAAATCGTTTCTATCCTATACTCAAACAATATCCGTGACTGTCCTTGACTGCTCCAAGAGAAGAGATTTGCGTCCTACCGGATGTCCAAAGAAAAACACTCTCCATTGGGGCCTGAGGCTTCCAAACAGATTTTGCTGGGTGATGCTTTGCATACTACATTGGAATCCTGTTTTATGTCCATCTCAAATGGGAATAGTTTTCCCATGTGTGTTTTTCTCAGAGTTATCTGATTGACCAATCACAGTTCTTCTGGCGAGACGTTGTTCCGACCAATCTTTTTACAGCATATGCCAGCTGCTTCCTTTCGGGATCACATGGACAACTCGACACTACTTATGTCTCGAGCACCCGAACAGGAAGCACCAGGTATGAGTGCTAGAGGCACCATATGACACCATTGAGACTCTGAGGGTTTTGGCGAATCCATCGTGTGAGGCGGAACATTTGGGTGGTCTCCCTGCCTCGCTTGCGGCGTATGGTGGTTTGTCCTTCGGTGGTGTGTGGCTTGTTTTTTCAGCAACGATGAAAACCCTGCCCCAGACGGAGATGTGAAAGACCATTTTGGCTTTGGGGGAACTTTGCGATCATAAGGTTCTACCAGGATCAGCACTTCTTTGCGACCGACATCAAACCCGAAGCAAGGGAGAAGACGACGACTTTCCGAAGACCAGGCCAGCGGAATCTCAAGGGTGGCCAAGGCAGCGCCACTGCAGGTTGGAAGTCTTCTTGGTAATGACAGATGCTGCATTCAATCCAACCAGGGTTGCGCAGAAAGCCATTCGCGATGATGTTGCTGCCTTGGCCAACGCCTAGGTCCCATATTTGATCTTATTTGACAATGACCCCAAACAGACATGCTGCCTTTGCTGCAACGGAGTGCTCTGCGAGCACTGTTGGCAACGACATCCGCACCCAGGTTCACCCCGTTTCTCCGGCTCCAGGTCACGTTGCGCCACGTGTCCCGGTCACGGCTCAAGTCGGTGGGGCATTGACGCCCGACACGTGGAGGATGTCATTCACAGGTGGAGGATGTCATCGCTTCCATCGGCGCGAACGGACGAGGAGATCCCATGCGGGTTCCCGGTGTGCGCTCGACGACAAGCGCTTTTGGTGTTTTTGTTGCGGCCTGCTTGAACTTGTTTGCTGGGCATGGTCGGTTGCTTTTTGGTTGCCTTTTGGTTGGTTTTGAAACAACAAACAAACACTAACACCAACCCCAGAGAAACCGCAAAGAAGTGAAGCCCGAAGCCAACCCCAAAAAGACACCTAGAAGCAAGTTCCTAAGCCAAGCCGAAAGAAACCCTCTAGAGAAGCAAAGCCCTAAGGCCAAAAGAATCCCTAAAGAAACGAAGCCCCAAGCCAAGCCCAAAGAAACCCAAATGAATCCTGCTTTGCATTCTCTCCTCTGGCTCCTTTTGCTTTGCATTCTCCCCTCTCTCCATTGTTCCCTGACTCCCCTGTCCCCCTCTCTCCCCTCCGTCTCCGTCTCCCTCTCCTGCTCCTTCTCCTTACCCTTTGCAACACTCCCAGCAAAAAAGAAAACACCAAACTACGGACAATCCAACAACACATATTCACCCATTGCAGTACTACTTCCGTTCGAGGACTCGTGTGTTGCCCATGCATATGGGTCCCCAAAAGTGATTGGTAAGTCCAGCAGATGCTGCTTTTAAATAGGATGCTCTCCCAATGCTGGGCAAATCAAGGCCAGGGTCCTCCAGAGGGCCCTCAACTGTAGAAAACTCGCAAGACCTTGATGATGCCCTGTCTTTGGCCAAGCGCGGATCGACTGAGCATCCAATGGGGGCATCATGGTTTGAGAGAATTGTTCCAGTGGATCCTACTTGCCAAATGTACATGGATGCCCACGGAGGGCAGTACTTGGTTGCACTTCAGATACCCTGATGGAGTGCTGTAGACTGCAACCATGTTCTACCTCAGCAAGCTCATTGGCAACATATTTATTGTATCTTATTGTCATCATGTGTCATCCAATACCCACAAGTCCTGTTAAAATGGCTTGCAATGTCTTTTTCTGGAGGCTCCGACTCGTGTTTAGAGGCCATCCGATATTTATATCGACATATGTTTGATTGATTCATTGAATCTGAAAAATCAATGAACCTTAGATATGAACAAATATATATATATGGTTCATTGAACCCTTGAAAACAGCCCTTTCTGATTTGTTGGCAAGTCAGGCTCAGTCTGTACGAGTTGTCAGTTATTGTCACTTAACTTGTTTGGTTTTCACACCGGCGCCAGGCGTGGAGGTGAGCCTGGAGGAACCGCACGGGAGGTTGAATTGCACTGGTATTTGGATGGTGGTGCTGCTACTTCTCTTCCAGGGTTCTTTGTGATTTTCAAGTTTCGAGTGTGTGCGTGTGTGTGGTTGACAAAGCTGGAATTGATCCTGGGGTCCCTTGGGTTGAGGCGTTTTCTTATCGTTTTCTTATAATTCTAAGTTGTAAGGACCATATGCAACAAACTGGACAACATCAGTTCATCACGAGCAACCAGCCACCAGCGACTGGACGATCATTTTTGAGTAAATCGTTTTTTCGAGGCAAAAAAGCTGTTTTGGTGTCTCCTTTCGCCCCTTTGGTGCTTGAGGTGCTTGAGCGGTGCCTTCGCTACATTGAACGTAGCATATAGCATCCCTGTCGTCCAATGTGTAGCATCCCAACACCTTGTCGTCCAACGTGGCGCTTGGATTCTGTGAGAAAAAAGACTTACCAAAGAGACCGTAACCAGACGTACATCCAGACAGGTACAGTAATTACCCCGAAACAACCCATGAGAGGTTCTTTTTTGACCGCCGACTATAGAGTACAGAGCCCCCATGAAGTACAGTACGCTACACTGATGAGGTACCACTTGGACAGTCTGAGACGGTGACAGTCCGAGGTCCGAGGTCCGACCCCTTTGAGCGCACGACCACGACCACCCCGTGTCGTTCGCGTTTCATGTCGATTCACATGCCGCATTCGCGTTTTGCCGGAGTGTTTGTTGATTCACGGGGTTCGCCAGATGAGTTCCGTCGTGCTTTTTTGAGCCGCCGGAGGCATTGTCGCGTTTGGATCGAGAAGTGAGCCCTGTTTCATTTGATCCACGAGAAGTCCCGTTGAATCGCAACGAGCTTCTGGAGAGGATCCGCCAACCCTACCTCACGAGGAGCTTCCCAGAAGATTTCAGGCCGATACCCGGCAGGGTGTAGACTTCTCGTGCAAATAGGATGAGTTCCACCGTTCCACGCAGAGAAAGGTGGGGGAACAGAGTTTGGGGAAAGAATGCACCTTGGAAAGAATCATATGGGAGCGAGCCATGCTCGAGTTGGCCATGATTCGGAATGAGTTTCGATGACCAGAGAAGACCCGATTTCAGATTAATGATTGAACATGTTTGGGATATTTTGACAGCATGGCCTTAGAGTTTAAAGATTTAAAGAGAAAATGCCGCCACCAGCCAAGTTCTCAAGCGGTGTGCGAGATCTAATGTAATATACAATATAATATATCATATATCATCATATATATATATATATAAATTCCTCAGGTTTGATTTTCTTTGATTTCGCTAGTTTCTATCAAAGAGGGTATTACAAACTAGGAAAAAATAACCACACACTTTGAAGGCCGTTGCGTGGCCACAAGACCACGAGCGGCCAATTCCGTTTTCACGGTCACTCAGGGCGTCCATGGACCCGTCGACTGTGTAGTTCCCTCAACTGCGTAGTTGCAACTTCACATGAACGTCAACACCACCCCCACCCCATCCCGCATTGCGATAACAGTGTCCGACAGCGCGAAGAAAAACCACTACGCGTGTTTTGTGAAATCGCGTGTGGCCCTAGACCTTCCTTCGCCGAAGCCCTAGACCTTCGTTCGCAGATCAGGTTTGGTGCTTCGGGCGGGTGAACAGGGGAGTTGTCCCTCTCAGCCCGTGCTGCACCGCCACGCCCGTGCGGGACGCCGTCCCAGGCGGAACAAAACAAGCGAGAGGTGCGCAACATCCGGCCGCCGGGGTAGCTCAGAGGATCTCAGAGGGGTAGCGGAGTAGCTCGGAGACCAATCACTGATGAAGCTTGGTGATCTGGGAACACCAAACGGATGACCGATGATTTAGTTTAAATATGTGAAGTTGGTTGGGGTCGTTTCGTGTGTCCCGTCAAGGTTTCCGGGTATATATATATATAGAAGAGAGTCAATGGCGTCTGTGACAGAAAACAAACACGTCATAGCACCGTTGTTCCATGTTTCTTTGTTTTTTCCGTTCGGAGCATGGTCAAACTCGATTTGACCCATGGCTGGATCCAACAGCGAGCCAAAACACATCACCTCAACGGGGTGGCAGATTCTTTCTCAGTGAATCAGTGTTAGTATGACTCAGTGATTAGCCTCCAGTATGAATCAGCGGAATCAGTATCAGACAGTTAGTATGAATCAGTATGAATCAGTATTAGTATGAACATGTATGAACCAGTCGCACCAAAAGAGACAACCAAGTCAGAGATAAAGAAAACAAAATTCCTTAAAAACACCTAAGTATTGGTATGAATCAGTAGCAATATCTTTCCAGCTCTCCAAGTCGAGTGAGCACAGCCTGTCACCTACGACTGGCACGATCGAGGAAGCCGCTGAGACGCCGATCGCGTGGCGAGGCAGGGCAGTCGAGAGTCGATTGCACGAAGTGAGCGACCCTGGAATCGAAGATGTGGTGATGCTTGGAACACTTTTGCTTGAAAGAATTCGGGCATTTGATTTCCTGGAGAGATGGATGATTTGCTTTCCGTATTGCGTTGGTTCGGCAAGTGTTTGGAGTTGTTTGGTTCGCCAACTGATTTGTGGGTGCTTGGTTTATTATGTTTAATGTACATGTAGATTTATACAGATTTATGTGGTTGCTTTAACGTGCATATGGCGGCGTTCTATGACGTTGTTTGTTGTTGATGATTCTGTACGCCTCATTCAGGATCTCCTCCCACATGAAGCTGCTCTCAAACATCCTCACGACCCCCATGACCCTGCGGCCCATGTAGCTCAACCGGTTTTTCGCCTGGCGGAGGCCGGATGTTGTTTTACGTACATAACGGGACATATAATGGACATATTATAGATCATGAAACATGAGTTATCATCAGAAAGGTTGTACAGTAAGTTTGAAGCACCCAGTGGTTCCGAAGTGCCTATGACGCTGAATGTAGACTCCAAACAAAGATGCATAGCCCTCCACCTGGTAAAGTTAGAGGAAGTCAGCAGGAGCTCTCATTGTTTTCCAAGCCCCGCGGTGGCAGTAACGTGAGCATCTTTGTTGCGCATGCAAGATTCTTCATTGTTCCTACTTGGGGTGGAGGAGCCGCTCTAGAATAAACCTCGCCTCCAACTCTCTACTTATCCAAGGTGTGAAGAGGGGCCTGGTTTGTAAGTTCATGGTAAATCCCTATCCTTCTGAGGATTTGCGTTTGGAGCCCTTTTGGGGACAGACGGATCAAACGATCTTGTCGCCATCACCTTTGCCATCACCCAGGTGGGCGACGAGGACGAACATGTCCTCAGAGGCACTCCCCCACATCAAGGAGGTTCGGGAGCCTGGTTGATTTGGAGATTTTGCCAAACATTGGAGGAGAGGTTTTGCAAAAATCTTCAAAATCCATCAACATGCTCCTGCTTGCAGGTTTTCCGGGGCGTGAAGAAGTCCCTGTTCTATCCTTTTGTCGCGTTACCTAAGCCCTGCCGAAGAAGTTTTCCTTTGCAGGGCTTAGATCGTTTGTAGATGTTCACAACAAGCAGGTTTCATCTTCAATTACGGCTCAAGAGTAGGGTATATTATATAGCCCAAACAAAAA
Organism: Durusdinium trenchii; assembly: GCA_963970005.1. NCBI lineage: Eukaryota > Dinophyceae > Suessiales > Symbiodiniaceae > Durusdinium > Durusdinium trenchii. The sequence continues at coordinate 408,641 of CAXAMN010022450.1, read as the reverse complement.
CCCACTGGCAAAGAGAACCTAAACAGGTGCAATCAGGTGCCTGGGTTCAAATTGTTGAGCATCATTCAATTGACGCCAGTGATTCAGGCGAAACTAGAATTGTAGGACAACCCCAATCCGTTCTGCCCGATAGAGTGTGAATTTTATGTGTCAATGGTTTTTGGTTCAATCTTGGGTGGGGGATGAAGTTGACATTTCATCAGATGTCCAATGTGAATCACCGTTTTCCACACTGTTTTTGGATTAGATAAACGACCTTGCCTTGTCCAAAAGGATTGAGGGACGTTTTGGGGGCCTGGATAATCTCCTTCTCTTGGCCTGGATACTCCCTCCCTTTGCCGGAGCAAATCGCCAGGTCACTTAGATCTGGAGGAGTCGCCAGGAGTGCTCACTGGCTCGCGGGTGGTGATTCCATGTATGAAACAGCCAGGAAGATTCTTTTATGATCTTTTATGTTATTTTCCATGTTCCACAATTGAGATCCTTACACAAGAAGCGCGACTAGCGGTGAATTGGGGGGAAACATCCTTTGTTTCTGGTTGTTGGGGTTCCAGGTAGTCTTACTACAGGAAGCATTCCAACCCCATGGTTGATGGGTTGGTAGTCCAACATTTTGGTCAATGGGTTTGCGCTCCTGGTTAGGCTTTCTTATTAGAGCAGAGCTGTTTGCAGCTGCCCTATGCAGCAAGTGATTTACTCCGGGATGCTTAACGAGCCATGTCCAAATATTTATAATAACAGCCGTGACCCATGTTGAGGGGACCCTGAGCATGTTGAGGCGACCAAACCATGTTGTTTGCTGATTTTGAGCTTGTTGGGGCCATGTAAGAAAGTGCCATGTACCCACATTGTCACCAGGTTCATGGGAAAACTGGATTCCTGGGTCAATTCGTCAAAAGGCACGAGAAAGCGCCATGAGGATCATGAGGATCCCAGTATATATGATATATATATAATATGTGTATGGTACATGATTGGTACATGTATAAAAGGGGAAGGCTGATAGGTTTGTATGTGATTGACTGCGCTTGTGTTAGGTGATTTGCTGGGTGCTGGGTAACACCACACGAAAAAATCCATTTTTCCCACAAACATGGAGACTACATGTCGATGTTTTACATGTTATACATGTCGATTCACTTCACCGGGATGAAAAATCACTCCAACTGAAACTCACGCGTTTATTCCTCATGGGTCCAGTCAACCAGTGCACCCAGTTCTTTTCAAGAGATTCGCATCCAAAAAGGTCCAAGCCCGGGAGTGGAGATCCACTTTAGCACGCCACGTGTTCGCCAGGACGTGCTGAAGAGCCACCTTCCCCACTCCAGATGCCTTGGGACCCGAGTTTGGTGAACTTGTAGAGACGCCCGGTCTGCGCTTCCGGAGAACCTCTGGACGCGGCGAACAGCGCGAGAAGAACGTATTAGACCTGTCAGTGGAGTTAGAAGACCCCAGGTCAAGAATTTGAAGATTGATTTGTTAGATTTATCATTTCGGAGCTCCAAGTTCAATGCAAGACTCGCAGAAACATGTAAAATTGTATAACATGTAATCAAACACGATTTAAATCACTTTGACTGTAATCACTGTCGCTGCGAAACCTCCGGGCCACCAGGTCTACAACTGCCGGGCACTCAGTACACGGTTCGAAGCGACATTCGCTCCCCAAGCGTCACGTCGCGCCACGGGGGAGACTCCGGAAAGGACTTCACGAGTAGTTTTGCAGGGATTTAGTGTCTTAGAAAGGCACTCACATAAGAACAAAAAATGGAACTTGAAGTGCGGGGCAAAAACGATGGCAAGTGGTGTTGTTTCGTGGAAGACATGACACGGTGCCGTTGTCGCCAGTTTGGCCGTCCATGTTGACCACCTTTTTGGATGCTGACCTGACTGTACATAGTTTCTACACCAAGTTTGTAATATCAATCAACTCGCTTAAGAACCCCCCCCCCAAAAAAAAAACGAAGAAAGACGCCAAAACGACCTTAAAGACCTCAAGTTTCTGGAGGACCAAAACTGTTTCTCGCACCGTCCGTCGATCCGCGTCGTTTTTCCGTCCCTTTTTCCGCCGAGGTCGGAGTAGAGGAGCGATCCGATGACAAGGCGAGAGCGCCCGGGCGGTCGTTCTTCCGCCGGCTTCCGCCGGTCGTTGCTTGGTTTTTTGGTTGGTGTGAAGGACGGACGGTACTTGTTGGTGGAATTCGCAAGCGGGGAGGCCAACGGACTGACAAGGACCTGAGTCCTGAGTACATCATGTTTTTGTTTTTGCCTAATTAGTTCTGACTAGACCTGGTCGTGTTAGGGGTGAATACTGGAGATGACTATGACTCCCAAACTGGTCGCGTTATGACTGTGGTTGTGTGGGTCGGTGGTTCTCGAGGTTCCATCACATTCCATCACATTCTATTTGCGGGGGAGACAAGAATAACGCCAGCCGCGCCCAACAAATCACGTACTTGAACTTTAATCTCGATCCCTGGCAGATGCTTGCTTGAAGTCCAGAAGAACCTCAAGAAGAAACCTGGAAAGACATGTTGGCCCTGGCATGCCCCGGCAAAAAGGGAGCTTTAATTGAACACCCCACGCAGCCGGTGGTTGTCCCATGTGCGTTGTCTCATGGCACGTCCGCACGGTCCGCGGTGGGGCACCATTTCGACTGGGCCGAGGCATCAATCGGTGAGACTGGCAGTGTTTGGAGCTCAGTGGAGAGACTGCGCCAGCTCGATCTTGCCACAGATACCGATATGGGATATGTTATTTTTTTCAGAAGGAACTGGCTCCCCCAAGATCCCTTGGTATTTGATCAATCAGGATGCCGTTTGTCATTGTCACTGGCCCAGGTCCTTTGGGATTTTTCGGGGAACAGGAACCAGCCAATCGCATCCCCCCTTATGTCGCGGTGCCTTTGGACCCAGATTGGTCAAGCCAAAATGCCTCCGGTACAGCATCTGTGGTGGTCACATCTCTTTGCTGCACAGGTCTACTGTGCAGCTCAAGGAGATGGTCGGGCAACTCCCAATTAGGGCCCCCTCTCGGACTCTAGGGACCTCGGGGCCGCGGCATGGCGCCGGGGCAGGTGGATACCGTGTCACGAGGGCCGCGCTCGTCCCTGAAAATCGCCTGGATCATGAACATGGATAGCTGCTGTGTAGCGATCAACAAGCATGCCTCCTTCAAAAGGGCTTCAGAGTTGTTTGTTTGCATTTCAAAACACTTCCAATTCCGTGTGGTTTTGGGCTTCTCCAATTGCTCGGAGCACTCCACCCAGGTGAGCCCCCCCAGATCCTGCCTCGTGGGCGTGCCTTGGCGAAACAAGAGAGTTCAATCGGTAAAGACAACATGTCGACATCGACGTACCTATATATATTATATATTTGTAATATATATTTATATATATTGAACGCCGCATAACACATATAATATACCAGGGCCCCCTGTGTGGGGTGTTTAATTATAGCTCTTTAGAGGTTAAGAGGTATCAATTAACCACCCCAAAACGGGGCCCTAGTATGTATAATATATAATATGTGGCCTTTGAAGGTGCGAAGAGGAGCCCAGCTTGCTGTCCTTGGCTGCCTGTGCGCATAGTGCATCGTGCATGTGCACACGCGTGTGCGTTTGTGTGTGTGGTTTGTTTCGTGGTACTTGTAGCCTCTTGAGTGACCAAGAAAAAACACGGTTAAACAACACGGCACGTAAAGAAGTCACAGGCCTAATACTAATTTCTGACACACTTCAGGTGATCGCACCTTTTTATGCTTTTCTCGTCCTGCCATCGGACGATCCACTCGCCATGGGTGCCACCAGCCAGCGCTGTGTGGTTGCACGATGAAGCGGAAAATCCGCAGAGGATCTGGACAGGACTGAGCTGCTTGGCGGACCTTCCCCGACTCACCTTGTTACGTTCGTCGCTTCTTGTTACTAGCGATGCCCTTTGTTGTAGCGTCCTTGCTCCTAGTAGCGATGCCCTTGTTACACATTGCAAAGCCGTCCTTCACCAGGGGTCCGCCGATATTTTTGCCGTTTTCCTTTTTGCTAAGCACCAGGTCGATGAGCTTTGCCATCATCAATATATCTAGGATAAAGTCTCATGGAAAGTCTTTTCGGTACAAGTTCGTCGAACATCCAGTTGACCGTGCTTCCACATGTGCGGACCGCGAGGCTGGTAGCGGAGGCACAGAACTCGCAGAGCAGTTGGACCGGAAACGGCCTTGATGGCACAAGCTTTGAGCTCCCAGTGGATGAGACGGCCACTGCAGCGAGACAGCAGTTAGTATAGCTCGATCATGAGTCCGAAGTGTTGGGGTGAAGCGCCTATCGCACATGACTGGTGCCTATTTTTGGGGGCTGTCAATATACTTTTTTGGGAGTCTTCGTCCCCTCCCTCAAAGACATGGAGTTCTGAAGGAAAAACAGCTGGAGGCTCAAACAAAGGCTAGATTCTGAACCAAAAGAGCTTTGGACAGTTTGTTTGTTCAGCAATCCCAACCTTAGAATGAGAGCCTCCAGTGGACTTTCAAAGGTTTTGACGCCGTCCAAGGGAGTTCTAAAACCACATGCAGCTCCATCAATCATGCTCCAACAAGAAGTCAGAGTCAACTTGCATGGGAAGCAGTTCATGAACTACCAACAAATTTGATGTTCAAGATTCACCTGATGATCTCGCTTGGTGTTCAAGGTCTTGGGCAAGTTCGGATTGAAACTCACCCTAATGAATCATGCGTCGGTTTCCAACGAACATGCATCATCCAAAAAGGAAGATCATCTTTAGAGCAATCACCACAAACGTCATGAAACTACATCATGGGCCTCCGAACGAACCTATACCCTCCTACCATCCTTCTCAGAGACTGGCGCTGTATTCGTATCTCGGAGCCACGAAGTCGGACTCTTGGCCTGCCAACTTCTTGTGCTTTCAAAATTGAGGGAACTTGATGAGGAGTGCGGGGAATGATGGAACTGATGCAGAACTTGTGTTGGTAGCGATACCAAATACTTTCGTGCAAGGTTCATATTTCAACTGTTGCACACGGACTTGCAATGACTTGCATTATGTTACTTTTTGGTATCAAAGTTTAGACTTTAATTGGACACTGGGTATGGCTTTGAGCCTGTTCAACTTCCCTCTTTTGACTCAGCATCTCATGAGGTGGGCGACCTCTCGAAGACTATCGACTATCGCACGATGAATCGGCGTGAAGGCTGGACAGGTTTGTGCGCTGGAGGCAGCGATTGGGTTCCGAAGGGTTCTCGCAGAGAGGAGGAGAGACCACATGCATGCAACAGTGACGGATGCAATCGCCTCTTTGACCTTCGGCAACGAGTTCAAATCAGAGCTTGGAAGGTGTCACCTTGCCAAGTAGCCTGCAGACATTGACCTTTGGCAAGGAGTTTAACCAGAGCTTGGAAGGTGTCACCTTGCCAAGCATCCTGTTTGATTTTCGGTCATAAATTCAACCAGAGCTTGGAAGGTGTCACCTTGCCCAGCAGCCTGCAGACTTTGACCTTCGGCTACAAGTTCAACCACAGCTTGGAAGGTGTGACCTTGCCAAGCAGCCTGCAGACATTGACCTTCGGCAAATACTTTGACCAGAGCTTGGAAGGTGTCACCTTGCCAAGCAGCCTGCAGACTTTGACCTTTG
>CAXAMN010022450.1:374855-401286 GCA_963970005.1 Durusdinium trenchii | reverse complement strand
TCATCATCATCATCATCATCATCATCATCATCATCATCATCATCATCATCATCATCATCATCATCATTCATCACCATTCATCACCATTCGTCACCATTCATCACGTTATATGTTCATGTCGTTTTGTTTCCTTTATTTTCCCCATGGGTGAATCATGTGAATCCCTTGGCATGGGGAAGATGTTTTTGGACTCCAGGGGGACAGACCACGACCGTTTCAGATGGTTTTTTCCACTACGTGGACTACCTAGCGCTACACCTGTCGGGTGTCCAATGGAGAGCCATGAGTGTAGGGATGTTCATTGGTGGCTCCTTGGAAGCAGTTCAGCTGGCTGGAAGAGTATATGTAATTACTTAATCTATAAGAGTAATAGATCCAATCACTGAATGGGCCCCCTCGTTGGAGAGGAGCAGGATGCTGCAAGAATTTGGATGGGAGTATGATTGTATTCATTGGCTGAAATGGTGTAGCAGGATAAAGCTGTGAGTCATACCATGCTTTAGTATGCCTTAGTCATCTTCGGTCCCACTTGGATGGTCCACTCAGAGTCGAAACCCTAAATGAGTCACGCTGTAAAACCAAGATCCCTCCAGAACGAAGCTGGAGGAAAAAGGAAACACAATGTACCGTACGTAGCTCACGTCGTGATCACACGTGTTGAGTGATTTGCTCAATCCTTTGGATCAACCATCAAACTGCCTGTAGGCTTGCTGTGGCAGAAGAGGTCAGCGGTCAAGAGGGCTGGACATGCACTCGACTCGAGGGAAAAACGACCGAAAACAGCATGAGGGGTCCAGCACGGGGGTTATTGTTATTCATTGATTCAGGCTTATAAAGCCCACCGTTTGAAGTATGAAGCATCAAGATGCACCGTTTGCAGACATTTGATGAAATTGGACATCAACAGCTGCATGCTTTCTACGGCACGGGAAGAGTGGGTGAGAGTTCTCTGCGTTTTCAGCAGTTTCATCCACAAAAGGCCAAGTGTTCGTGTCGACTCTCCCTGTAATCTCTCTACTTGTAACAGTCCATGTATTTTTTTTTTCCCAACAGATTGTTAAGTGTTCAGGGTCAATGTAACATGGGTAATCATTCCATACATGATTCATTCATGTTTGCAGGGGATTATACAAGTCCCAAATCCTCCAAGGGGTCGCCTTCTCATTCTTGTCACGTGCGCCCCATCGGGATCACCCAGCTACCGCACCGCACGGAGATGGAGCGTTCCTTCGGCGCTGCAGGAGCTGCAGGAGTTGTTGAGCCAAGTGCAATCCTTGACTTCCAGGGTGCTGGCCTTGGAGGAGCAGAAAGTTTGCCTCTGATTGGGGGAGGGGGTGTGAAATGTCGTTTACAAAAGAAGAGGTCAAGTAAAAGTATCCAGGCTATCAGGACTCAGGAGGTGTGTCTTTAATTGTTTTGTTTGTGTGTGTGTGTGTTTTCTTTCTATTCTTTGGGGTAAGCAGTTTCTGTTCGACGGTCACTTGAAAGATTTTGCCTGCAGTGCTCGCTGAATTTCACCATCAGTGCTACCATCAAGGTCGTGTGTCACGACGATGAGCGGCATACGCACTTGGTAAATCCAAATCCACAATCCCAAAGGACTTTCCATACGCCTTCGGATCATACCACAAAATTCTCAAACTCTTGGAATTGTTCCCAGCGGCCCCGAACGGCCCCAGAACGGCCCCCGTTCGGCGTTGCGCCAGGAGGAGAAGCAGCGCTCAGCCCGCCGAATGACTGAGAGGCAGCTGGTCACATGACCCACAGCAATCGTTAAAACGCTTCGTTTGTACTTGTGGTTATACGAATGATGGGTTCGGGGTGTACTATCCACAACACATACTGTAGCAATCCACCTTGGTATTTTCACTACAATATCGATGATGATACCATCATCACAAAACAATCATTTTGTTTAATAAATCATGATCTGCCCATGTTGGAGGTGGCATGTCAGAGCCGATTTTATAGAGAACACAGGAAGTTACGTGCCTCGATTGTATAGAGGATTTTTGTGCATGAAAACATATCTTGGCAAGCTAAAGAAGTCTGATTTTGTTGTAGTGAAGCCATGATGGAATTTTAGATGTCAAGAATATTTTTTGGCCAATGATCATGTTGAGATACTATAGAATTGTGGTAGCTTTCATTATTTCATGCAGGAATAGGTTGCTAGAGGTCCTGTTTTCAACGTAGTCAGATTTTGCAACACAAAGCCTGTTATATATTCTATAGAGACTGTACTACCCCATACTTGAAGAACAAAAAACTGTTCGAACATACCTGTGCCCTACGATTCTATAGTGATTGTACTTGAAATGTCTATTGTACTTCTTTTCCATGTCCCCGACCCAATTCTATAGAGCTGGCCATGATTTTCTGTCTCACAATCCCCAATTCTATAGAGCTCAAAATGCAGCCTCTCATTTTGGTTGTCATATGCAGCATGTTATAAGTACAAAATCGGTGTAGCCAGCCCCCCCACTTAATTCCAAGGGCATTTGTAGAAAAGAACTACTCGAAACCACTACTCCCCCAAAAACGGCAAATAGCCCGTTGCACCGTTGCATCCCCCCCCCCCATTAACGCGGTCAGCGGTCAATTCCACCCCCCTCTTCAAGCGAGCTCATTTCAAGAACACGTCCCGTTCACCGCTCGCATCCCACGTCCGTCCGGGTCAGGTCTGCCCACGGCAACGGTCCACGGAACGGTTCGCGGAACGGAACGGTCCACCCGTAGGTTTCAGCAGCTCGCACGGACCTGTGAGGGCTCGGTGACCGAGAGGGATGCACCGCGCGCGTGGGGCGGCTGGACACCTGGCGACCGACTCGGTGTCGAAAGCAGCGTAGACTCGGAAAGCCAGCTCTGTGGAAAAGCGTGGGTTTAGGTGTGGGGTGTGGAAGTGAGTGTCCAGTTCGGAAGTGGACATTATTCATCAATCAAATCTGGTTCTTTGATGAATCTGTTGAGCTGATCCTTTTTGGGGGGAACACTCTCATATGCAGCTTGCAGATGTTTCAGTCATGAATTGCTCAAAGTCGAAGGACCCGGCCCAAGGAGGGGAGACGGCAGCCAGTTCTCACAGATGATTTGATGAAGAGGCTGAGACGGAGCAAGACAAGTGAAGAATTCCATACTTCTTGGCATGTTTGGAGCCTCTGAGTGCAGTTAAGCTAGGTACAAGTACCCGTTGTTTGTGAAAAAAGTAATGCCCCAAACCTTGTAGGGCCGCCTGTTTTGCTGCACATACCTTTGGCAGTACCTTTGGCCTGTATGTAGGGGTTTGGAGTAGTTGGGATGGGATAGCATGACATCACTGTCTTTATAGCCACCTTTTTCCTGTTCCGTTCCATGGACCGATCGGTTGTTTCAATGGGTCCATGGAGTCCGTCACTTGTTTCATGGTCGACGCCTGTTGTTCGGACGACGCCGGTTGTTCGGGTCCACATCAAGACGCAAGACCATTCTACTGGGATGAACCGTGGATATTGCCTACTATATAACCTTTATAAACCCACGGTTCATCCCAGTAGCGAAGATGGCCTATGAAGAGCAAGGGACGTGCGTCGGCCACGGACACGGCTCCCGAAGTCGGCGACTCATCGCTCCGAGGTCAAGGCGAGCTCATCGCTGCTCAGCAACGGCGACTGGAGACGCAGGAGACGAGAGCAGTGGAAGATTGGGAGGGTGCTACATTGGAAGGGTTTGAAGGTTGGATTTGTCTCAACATGAGCCAAAGATTGGATTCATCCAAGTTTCCTTCTAGGTGTTGTTGTTGATGATTTGTCAGATTGCTTTCAGGCACCGAGTTTTTGTGAGGAAGTATGAGAATCTCAAATCTATACCTGCACCATCAAGAAGTATTATACAGTTACATGTTTCTATCACTGTCATGTGTAATTATCATATTGATCATCCATGAAGTTCATGTCCAGTATAATTTGTGTTCATTCCCATCGCAATGTATCAGCAATATTCAAGAATGGGTGCATTAATTAATTATGGTCGTCATGCCAGGATTTTGCTTTCATGTTGCCTATTATCATCATCATCATCATCATCATCATCATCATCATCATCATCTCATCATGACTCATCATGAACACATCATTGCAGCTTTTGTCCTCACACATCTTGCAGCACACCACACGAAAACACCCTTACACTTCTACATCAGCAATCATGTCATCACGCAGCACACCACACCACAAATCATCACACATCAAACATGTGCGGCAATCATCAACACACCCTGAAAGCGTTTGCGACACTTGCTCCAGTAGGCAACGATCTTGTGGGGACGTGGATGCAGTTTCGATAGAAGCAATCTTTAAACAAGCACATGGCAGCAACAAACACAGACAGCAAGACAAGCTATAGTAGCATGAAGCAGAGCATCACAAAAAACGACAGGCAGGTTCCAATTTGTTGGCAATTTTGGGCCCAATGTTTCAGAGAAACAAAGTTTGAGGGCTCAGGGAAGAGTGCTTGTAATTGAGGCTCAAAAAAGATGCTCAACTTTACGGGCTTGTAGTGTTTGAGAGGAGAATAGCCGTTGGGCTAGTTGACCTACTAACTAATTGGCCTCATCTGAGAGGACGATGTAGTGGAAGACAAACCAGACTGTCTTATCCAGTTTCAAAAGGATGAGCTACGCCCCCTTCCCGTCTGATGAGGGTCAGGATGGGGGACAGGATTCGTGGTGGCCAGGAGCAGCAGATGCAGCTGCTGGAAGAGCGCATCGCACAGCAAGACGATGAGCTCGCCCAGATGGACGGGTTACGACCGTCAGAGGGTCGTCCAGGGCTTTTTGGCTTCCTTTTTTTCCGATGGATCTAGTAGCTACTAAAGTCAGTAGTAGCTTCTTATTACATCTTATTATATACTAGTAATGGCCTCCAACCTAAATAGCGATGGCCTCCAACTTTGTCTCAAGCACGGGAGAGACCCAGTGGCTGAGCCGGTTTTGATTGATATGATACCCCCAGCAGACTCGTGGCTGCGCGGTTTCGGCTGTTGGGAAGTCGGGATACGAAACATGACGATTGGAAGCTCCAACTGGGGTCCAGTTGGGGAGAACCACCCTGGGGAAGCCCCCGGCCACAAGAAAGGAAACGTCGTTCAGGTATGATTCGTTTCCCTATGTTTGTTCCCCACCAACAGTGGAGCATCCTTCAAGTAACATTGACATGGTACAATAAGAAAAAAGTCCATGCATAAACTCCATTGGGCTCCTATTACATCCTATCACTATTCCTATGAACTCTTAGTTGCCTCTATCAAATCCGGCACCCGCTGCAGGATCAGCAGCTGCAAGAGCAACAGCTCCAACTGCAGCAGCAGGAAAACGCGACCGTCGTCGTATGTGACCGTCCTCGTTTGATGGAAGGAACCCTGCGCAAACTGATCACCGAGTTTTGTCAGTGCTTGTCGCATCAGTAAGCAACATGAGACTTAAACACAGAAGTTGCCCGGGTTTGACCGGGCATTTTGAGCAAACTTCAGGTGCGACTTCTGGCCGGACCTCCACATGGCCAGTTTGTTCAACTTGTATTAGCACCTTTTCTGAGACCGCTAGGCGCCTCCTTGGATTCCAAGGAGGTTCATGTCGGTATTCACTTGTGGTGGAACGGAGAATGCCTCGGGCACACACAAGTTCTCCGCTGGTTCCCAACGTAGACATATTACAAGCTCTCCGCTGGTTCAACCTGGTTATGAGTTACGATCAAATGTGGTTTTAGAAACGTTGTTTAAGTTCTGTTCCCATTCCTTCCCATCTCTACACAGACATAGAATATATCCAATCCACCTGTTTAGGAAGGTCGACTGCCAACATAAGCAAGCTCATTGCATGGTTTCATGTGGATGTTTTATGAAAGGTGTACTGTATTGACAATTGCCGCTCTTTTCCTCCCATATATGTCCTGCTTTGTGAGGATCAAAGACTGGAACAAGAAGACCAGCAGTTGAATGAGCATCAGCAGCAACTTGAGCAGCAGGAGTCGTATTTTCGCATTTTCACTCCCGCTTTGTGGTTGCTGTGAGTCATGACCCGTCGTGAGTCATGAGCAGTCGGTGCCCGGCGGGAGCAGTCGTGGTTTTCGTGCCCGGTTACTTTGAGCAACGAATGCGATGGCACCCCGCCCGTAGGCGACTCTTTTGTGGGAACGCAGTGAGTTGTTATTGTTAGGGTGTGTGGGGGAGGGGCGGCAGACAAAAAAAACAATTCAGTATGAGACGTGACAACTTAGTGGTGGTTTGGGGTGCAGCTTTCGATGAGTTGGTGATGCAGAACATGCACGTCGTAATTGTGTACCAGCATCATTTGCATTAGTGATAGAGGGGAAGAGAAAAACATGTTCATGTGCAAGATGCTACAGGAACATCATTTCTTTGCTCGAAAAACATGCATCTCAAAGTTAAAGTAGGTGGAGCAACGACGACCTGCATGCTGCTTTCTGCTGGCTTTTGCTCCCCCTTCACAGGTTTTGGCCTGGTGCACATGCACTCGCACAGTGAAGTGGTTGTTCGTAGGAGGCCGTGGGAACTTGTACTTCAGACGATTTATTGTTAGGGTGGGGCCTCCAATCCAGCTATTTGCATAATGTTTTGGGTTGCTGCTTCTATAGGTGTTGCAGTTCAATGCAGGTTCATCATCTGGGACGGATCAACACCCCACAACATCAGCGCGGTCCACTGGTGGTCCACTTTCCCTCTACCCTCCCCTCCCTCCCCACCGAACCCAACTGTGCTACAAGTGCCCAGCCTGCACGAGTTCCGAGTACAGGAGCAGGAACTCGAGAAACACATGAACTTCCTTTCGGAGATCCTCCATCCGAACTCTTCGGCGCGGAGACCCCTTCTTTTGCCTCGACCGAGCGGACCGAGGCAACTTCGAAGTCGCAAAGGTCCTAGTGTATTTGTGAGGGAGAGTGTATGATAAATATGCCCTTATAACTTATAACCCCCAATGATTTTTGTCTAGTGTAGTATCCTTCAAAGCTGGTTTATTGCAGTGTAAAATCCTTAGTAAAACAATGATTCTTTGGATTTCTTTGGTAAAGACCATTAAATCAATGGGTGTTGGAATCATAGGTTTTACAGTAGACACATGTAAATACTGGGCTTGGTTGCACAAAGATCTCTACAGTAAATGAGACGCGTCGACGGCCAAGTTTTTTTTAGTCAATCTGTGACGGATGTGTATCAGTATTGTAAGCCTGTCATTGAGATTCAGCAATGGTCGGGAGGAAACCTGGCACAAGAATCACCAACACAAGGAGTTTGTCGCACGTGTTCTTCTAATATCTTTAAATATACGTACATGTTACCTGTTGCAACATCAGTTCCACCAACAGTAGAGTCTTGACAGTAGACGTCATAACGGCAGAAGTCCACGGTGCTGTGGAGGGTTTCTGGTCTCCAACACCCTCGGTTTGAGCAGGGCTTGGTAGATGCACTGAATTATTGACGGTGAAAGAGACCGGGTTTCTTCGGCGGCGGAAATAGGCTGGCTGACACACGGACAAACGCACGCACGATGTCAATTGTCTGTCTTGGTCTGTTTGTTTCGATATGTCTGTCTCGGTCGGTCTGTCTCAGTCTATCTGTTTCGGGCTGTCTTGGTGTGTCTGTCTCGGTCTGTCTATCTCGGTCTGTCAGTCTGTGTCTCGGTCGGGCAGGACGCACGGACGAACACACCCACGATGTCAATATTGCGATCTCTACCGGCCGGCAATACCGGCATCGCCAATGCTTGCTCCAAAAGCATGTCCATTTTTCTCGAGATGGTGAGAGCCGTGACCCGTCCCTAGGCCTCCTCGGGAAGCGGGGCGAGGCAGAAGGCTCAGCCGACCGGTTCATGGGTCACAGCGGCAACGGGATGAGCGGAGTTGAATGTGAAAAAACATGAAAAACACTTTTTCAAGGTCCAAAGTTGGAAAAAGGATGAGTTGGATGGGAGTTCGAGGGGAGAGTTTGCAATTTCTATGCAACACATGGAAGGCGCATGGAAGATGAGCATGTTCTCTGCAAGATGGGAATATACTCTTGAATTTGTTTGAAGTGGGAGACGAGTAATTATTCAGTGGCTCAGACAAATTCAGAGAAAATTCCCCAAACCATCGCTCTTCAAGTGTGCAACAATCTTCATTTAAAAACTTGAAAGCAGCAGAAACTCCAACTGTTGACAGCTGTGGCCTCTTTACACCTGAGCCGTCCGAAACAAGAGGAAACATGAGTGGTCATTCCATTCGGGCATGTCAATGAGTTGAGGGCCAGATTGTCGAAAATTAACATCATCGAGGCTGGCCCAAAACGCTGCAAATTGTTTCTAGTAGCTTCTTGCTCCTAGTAGTAAGGCCAGGAACCCCGTTCGTAGCGTCCGATCGCTCCTAGTAGCGATGCCAGGAGCACGGTTTCTAGCCCTTTGTTCCTAGTTTGCTTTTTGGTCGACCCACAGGCATGCCAGGCGACTCACCCAACGACTCGCCCTTGTGTTTTTCGGGAGGCCGGCAAAAAACACCCTGAAAAGGAAATTAACCAATATTCATTAGAGTTGGGAGGGTCTTCCAATAAAAAACATATATATATATAATGTTGGATCCTGATTAATAAGGGGGGTCCCAAAAAACATTTAGCATCATAGAGGACCTTTAAAACACACATGGTGTCCAAAAAAATATTTGGACAATTTTGGCATTATTAGAGGACCCTTTTACTAATCAGGATCCAACATAGTTACACTGTTTGTTTACTTCCCCACCTCGTGCCATGTTGTCGCAGGTCTTCGAGGATCCTGAGGCGAAGCGGTAGGGTGAGAGGGGTGACCGAAGAGCGAAGGAGTCCCGGGGGGCCGTGGATGACACGGTCCTTCTGAAGGAAAGATCACCTATAGAAAGTTGAAAGTTGGAATCTCCCTGCCAAACGGGACCAGGGATTGGAATATACGGGACCAGGACTTGTCTTACTAAGGATGTGTGGTCTTTTGACGGCAAAGATCGTAGAGCACCGTTAAAAGATCAGAAAAACATCCAAAACCGTCGCGACCGTCGATCTCACGGGGGCCTTCGCACCGTGTCCGGTGCCCCAAGCCGAGCCGCAGTGTGTGGTCGGACCGGATGTTCGCAGGACTGGTGGAAAGACCCGGGTCAAAGCACGTTTGTTCCGGGCGGGGGCCAAAAACAGCGAATGGGGCGAATGGGTGCAGCTTCTTTTTGGTTTCTAAAGACCATCCCACCGTGTCGTGTGGGGATGTTTTGACCTGCCAGGATGGTGGTTGTTCATGTCACCTGCACGTTGGACCCGCGGAAAGCGTCCTGGGGCCAGGAGAGGGCCGAAAAGGCCGCGACAAGGCACCACGTGCGGTCAGCGTGCGGTCAACGCGCCGTGTGCGGCGGTTTTTGTTGCGCTTACCATGCCGGTGAGTTAGAAGCAAAGAACAAGCCCACCGAAGTTCTGAAAACATCACACAGATCTCAATCATTGTTTGATTAGGTTTGATTATATAGATCCCCAAGATAGATAGAAAAGTAGATTCCCATGCTTCCCATGTATTGGACATGTTGAACACCGTTTCTATACTATGGATTTTTGAGATGAGATGAACCACTGCTGGCAGGGTCTGGATCGGCTCTGGTCGGCAAACCCCCACGGCGGACGATGATGTTTCACCGGAAAGAACCTCAAGAAACATCCCAAACCGCCCAGCCCCTTGTGGCAAGCACAACTTGCTCAGGAAAACTCAAAGAGATTAAGATGTGCGAAAAGGAAAGACTGGTCTTACAGTGCCAAAGGGTACAAGACGTTGGCAGTCTTTGTGCATTGCATTTCATTTTTTGGTTTAAGAGGCTGCAAACAAGCTGTGGGGTGCCTATTTGAGCCTGATCCTGGCTACATTGTCTATGATGTTCATACTTGGCTTTCAGCCATCAGAGTGATGCTTGTATGATGCTTGTATATGATATGATATGATACAGTATATATATATCATATTTACATACTATTTAATTATTATGTTCATGTATGTATGTTCTATTACATCGTAATCATAGTTGTTATTCTATACATGATATTGTATGATGTACAGTCTATATGGTCATTGGTGTGATGATGCAGAGCCTATAGCTTTCGACTTTGGACACCGATGAACGGTCGTTGCTCGTTGCTCGGCCTGGCGCTTCGACGACTTTCAGGTGGCCCGACGGCGAGGCGACGGGGAAGGGCGGCTGTCCCTGTCGTCTCCCTGGCTCACCAGAGGGTAGAGGGTTTGTGGTTGGGTAAGAGTTACAAGCAGAGGTATGAGTGCCTTGGATTTTTTCTTGTTTGATTTGATTCTTGCTGGGTTGGTGTGGAGTCACAGGTTCATGAGAATGAGGACAGTTGCGTGTGTTTTCGACATGAAACAGCCTCCTTGCAGCAACACAAGATGAAACTATCCATTCACCGCAGCACTTATATAGACCATAATGTCAGTGCCACTGGTGTAGTAGCACTTGCGTTTATATGGTCGGGACTCGGGAGAAGTTTTTCTTTGTGGGTTGACTCGAACGAAGGGATTTTGCGCTTGTTGCTATGGTCCCATGCTGACCGCACTCATTCCATGTGGTTGGCATCATATACTGCGCTTGTTGCTATGGTCCAGATCCCGACATCCGCCTGGTCTGGAGTTGAAACCCTACAGAACACCAGGATACATGCTATTGCTGGATGAGTGTGCTAAGTAAGAAAGACACAGAATTTGTATGTTGCAGGCAGGTAACTCTTAAATGATCAATTAGGCTTAGACCTCCAAATCACCCGCAGAGGCTCCCCGGGCAGTGCCGATGGCGGACGGTGCTCAGGCAGGGGGAACTTGTGATAGAAAAACCATGGGTATATCGTGTTTTTGTTCCCATCGCTTCTTGTAACAGTAATCAACTTGTTACTAATAGCGGTGCACTTGTTACTAGTAGCTTCTTGTTACTAGGGGGGTTGGGACACTTCTACCCTAACATTCCAATCCCCACAAGGACCCGATCCTTTGATCCCGTCCGGACAGTGACAGTGTTGCCAAAAGCCACTTGAGAACAACCTTGTTGACACACGAGTGTTTGGCAGCGACTTGCTGGGCGTTTCCATGTCGCGTTGCTGGGCGTTTTTTGTCGCGGCGGCCGTGCGGTCCGTCGTGCGGTCGCAGGCCTTGCCGCGAGCGAAGGCGGACTCGCGCGGACTCGCAAAGCATGCGAAACCGGGCGGTTTCGCTGAATCGAAGTTTGATGCGCCAAAGAAAATCGTGACCCTTGGCTTCCCAAGTTGCAGATCCATTTGGCCATTTGGTGTGGGTGCAGTGGGTTTGCTTTCCAGACATAGTATGAACAAATAAGGGTTGGGGTTAGCGAAGGGTCCCTATGGTGGGAGGCTACGTCAGGGTAAGTGAGTGAGTGGTTCATAAAGTATACGATGCAGAAGCCGCTGGAACCTGGGGGGTTGCTTGCAAGCAAATTCAAAAAGCAATCAAGTTCGTATCATCTCACCGGCCTTTGGTACAGTCCTGGATCTTCCAACGACCAAAAAAATTATGGTAGTTTTGGTTATTGACCCGGTTTTCCGCGCAAACGCCCGCAAATCAGCGCAACCGACAAAACGACCGCAAATTAGCACAAAACGCGCGCAAAAAACCAGCAAACGACCACAAAAATCCGCAAAATAACGCAAAACAAACAAAACGACCAAAACGACCATAAAACCAAAACAACCATATTTTTTTGGTAGTTGGAAGGTCCAGGGTAGCATATAGTCTTTGGAACGCCCCCGTTCGTTTGTCTCTGGATGTCACTGGTTCCGTTCGTACTAGAAGGTCCGTTCGTACGTCTTGCTCTTTCGTCATTCCAACGGTGCTCTTCCGGACGGGAACCCGCGAGTCGAGCGGCTAGCTAGCGGTCCAGTGGTTGGAGGACCGATTGTACATGTTGATCTAATCTCTTCAAGGATCTGATCAGTCATTTGATGTGAGACCCGACTAGACCTGACTTCAATACGTCCAGTAGCCAGTCCAGTCAAGAAGGCTGACCTCTTTGACCATTTTGGACCTTCCGCTGACCCTCTCCTCCTCGACCTTCCGTGCGAAGCGGTCGAAACGGTCACCGTGCGAAGCCCAAAAAGGCGGAGGCAGTGGTGGCCAAGCCGTCGTCGCGACTTGGCGAGATGTAGATTTGGCAACCAGTTCCAAGGACGAAAAACTGGCGAACGACCGAACTATGGCTTTTGATGGCTATTTGGGATCCTTTTCAGACCCATTAAAGCTTCCAGTCCAGTGACTTCCGATTGAAACAGTTCCTCGCAAGGAATGGTGGTGAGTTCCTCAAGAAAGCATGGAAACTGAGGGAGTCAGAAGATATGCTTCATGAATTCCGGTGAGGGTTTGGACACCACAGCTGTTGTGCGGAAGATGCGCACCTGCAGTCATGGACACAACAGGAGGTAAGTCCCAGGTAAGTCTTGTAGGAAAGTTGTTGGTTGATCAAACATGATCAAACAAGATATTGTAGTGCCCTCCAAAAAAGCTTAAACATGTATAGAAACAACAAACTTTTGCTGGTGCATCATGTATCATAAGACTTCTATTTCCAGTTTCTTTTGTGTTTGTTTGAGGCTCTCTAGAAGCAACACACCCTTCTGCAAATTGTTGCTCTCAACGACTGACCCTGCACTGAGGAAGGGGAACCACTTGTGGGACTCGGTCTTGGAGCTTTGCGCAGAGCGACGCTTCTTAGAGGCCTACAAGCAGGCGCGAGACCAACAAGTGGGACGCTGCAGACTGACCCATTCACCTGCCAGAGGAAGGGGGCGGCAGTGGATCTGATGAGGTTTACATAATAGGAAGGTTGGTTGATCCCATGTAGTGTCGGGATATAGCCCCAAACAGTGTGGAGCTGAGAAAGGTTGTTCTTTGGAGGGACCTCCTTTAGTATGTTCTTCTTTTGCATAAATTAATTAATTAAAGTATATTGCAAAAGAGATTCTGTTTGCTTGGCAGCTTGATTGTTTTTGGGTTCTGACGATGGTGGATGGGTAGATGGAGTATTGGAGGTGCAGGTGGATGGGGGAGATGTGCTACATTGGCACAACCACGTGAAGACTTCTCAGTTCAGGTTCCGTGTTTTTTGCAGTCCACGTTGGAAGGTGGGGGATTGGTGGAGGCAGAGAGGAAGGGTTGATAATTTCAAGTTAACATTTGCAAAATAGCCGGCACTTGATCGGTGTCTTACGTTTCAGGACCTCTTCAGGTTCCTCTTAATTTACCGTTGTCCTAAATCAATGTCCATTTCTCTGGATCGTGTGTGTGTGTGTGTGTCCATTAATTTCCTCATAATTGAATGAGTGCAAGTTGGAGAAGGAATGAACAGGAGGGGACCTGCAATTGGAGACGCGCAAGCACAGTGGCGAGAGAATGGCTGGCAGCAAACATGATGGTCAAAGTGACAGGAAGAGTTTTAGGATGATGAAGTCAATGAGGATACCCATGCAGATACCCATGTCTTAATATAGACCTTTGAATATGTACACCTTTGCAGACAATGTCCAGACCCTTCAGACCATGCAGAGCCGGTCTTTTCGCGGTGGATGCGAGCAGACGTCCACTCGCGACGAGGTGATCGCGGAGCCGGAAGAAACCTGCCTGCTTCGGTTGATGAAACACACAGGCACGGAGTTGCCACGCGGCCTTCGCCGCGTTTTCGCGTCGTGCTTCGAGTCGTTTTGGTGTGGATTTTGCTTTGAGTCGGTTGCGATGAAGCGACCTTTTTAACGTCAACAAGCGGAAAGGCTTTCGCGTTGGAGGTGACACCCGTGACACAGAGCAGCAGTTTTTTTCTAACTCGCAGCATCAGCCTCGATTCTAGGATGCGAATGGATGCGAAGGTCACTTCGTTCTTGTGAATGTCCATGTCCTCGTCATCCTCATCCAACTCCTCATGATCATCAACCACATCAACAAAAAATACAAACAGACACCCAACTTGCATCCGATCCGATGTGCCGAAACCCCTTCGGATCTGAGACCGTACTGGAGGTTTGTAAGATCGAAATGTGTAAAGTTGCCAGGAGGTTTTCGATTGGCAAAATCAAGCCTGTCACACTGAAGATCCCATTTTCGAATCTCAAAAGAAGCCTGTGCTCAAGTGCCAAGGCAAAGGCATCCAACCACCTGCTATGGGAAGCTTACAGTAGTATCATTCCAGGAGGTAAATCTCAACAGGAATCACATAGGCTGTACACCTCACGCGCTGCAGTGGCCGGAACGTAAGCGTACACAACAGGCGCCTGGCACCGGTTGTCTGGTCCAAGAATAAAGTAGCCAGTTGACTCAAGGTATAGTCTGATGTTGCAACTCCTGTCTATTGGTATTGTCGATCAAAAGCTACACATGGCCAGGATCAAAGTTCTTCATCACAAAATCATCCTGCAGGAGACCCTTGCCACAGAAGTCGTTTAACATAGAAACTGTTGTGTGACCCATCCGAGCCTCACCCTCGCCCGGAGGGAATTTCGCAAGCTTCCAAGATTGCAAAAGAAACCCCAATGTCCATGGCACCTAATCCAAGTGAAATGCTTGGTATGGTAATGGCGACCATGCCTCCATCACTTCCCAGTAGACAGCCAAAAACGATGTTTGCTTCAGGTACTCTAGAACAATCCACATGATCAAAGCTTTAGAACTCCGCATCAGTGAGCAAAGTCAAAGAAGTTGCCTGTCCGCAAAGGGCTGCCGTATGATCTTCCCATGGATTTGGCTTCTCCATCTTGCATCAAGTCCTCTCGTAAAGACAATGTTGGCAAGTCGTGCAAGAATCCGAAGATCACTCGGTTTGATGATCTCAGCGGTCGCATGCCAGTTTGATACTAGCCACCTTGAACTATAGCATCTTGATAATCCCCTCAGCTTTGCCATGGCTCAGTTCGCGACCCGGGGATACCGGCCCGTCGGACTCTGTGCCCCTGAAGGTCTGAGCCACAACGCCTTGAGCCAACCAAGTGTGTTCTCATTTATTACCGCATCAATGTGAATCTCACCACCAACATCATATTTGGATGGCAGATGGTGATATATAATGTATTATAATGTAATGTGGGCCTCTTATTAATAAACCCCGCCCCCCCTGATCAAGCGTGGGCCCCAAATAATGTGATTTCCAGAAAAAATCCTAGAAAATCTTGATTTGAATAGGAAAGGAAAGGAAAGGAAAGGACAATGAAAGGAAAGGAAAGGACAATGAAAGGAAAGGACAATGAAAGGAAAGCAGCTGAAAATCAAGGTCCAGAAAACATTTAGTACTATTTGAGGGCCATTTACAATTGATGTTTGAAAAGATTTAGTACTATTCACGGGCCATTTACTATTAGGAAGTCAACATTATGTGTTCAAATAGTGTTCCGGTCACGATCCGCCCGCAAACACCTGTTGCCTATGGCCGG
This sequence comes from Durusdinium trenchii, assembly GCA_963970005.1. NCBI lineage: Eukaryota > Dinophyceae > Suessiales > Symbiodiniaceae > Durusdinium > Durusdinium trenchii. Next base: position 385,833 of record CAXAMN010022450.1, on the reverse strand, counting down.
TATGAAGGGGGTTTGTACATTTGGTTTCACATGGTTTCACAGAAAATACCAATCGAGATCGAGGCATCCGGCATCGCATCCAATGGTAGCGAGTTGGGAGCTGGCCAACGCTTTGCACTTGGCCAGGCATTTCAATATTAATGATCTCAACATGTGCGAAACAATAAAGGAGCCGTTGGTCAATGTAACAAAAACTTGCACAACCTCACCAAAGACTTTGGAACAAAGCAAACGAAATAAGTTGGAAGGGACAACTCCGAGAAACGGCTTGATGTCACGGAGACAGCCTTTGACGTCATAGTGCAACATGGTCGGAGCTTAAGGCATTTGTCCTTCGTAGTGAATATAGGTACAGGTGAGGCCATGGCTTTGATGCTGCATATGTTAATATATTATATATTAACCAGAAGACCTTTCAGGCATGATGTTTTCATCAAAAAACGGACTAAGTGACTCAAAAGCTGTGCATCATCCACTCAAAAATTGTAATATATTTGTGTTGTTGGTTTGCGGTGGTGGTTATGGTGCGCATTCCACAGTTGTGTGAGGTGGTTGATTCTGCAAACAAGCTAGCCTCTCAAGCTTTGCACTAATGGTAAATAATTGTGTGGTACATGAAGTCGTGACAGTGCCAAAGCCTAACCACAGCAGGTATTTTGTGTCCGCCCTTGACTCTTGTCTTGATTGGTAAAGACTGTCGACCCAAACCTCCTGAACAGGTGGTTGGTGATTCAACGACCTCACTCCTTCAGCTCATTCGGTAGCTGTATGAGTTGTAGCTCTATACTTTCGAGCTTAGTCGAAGACCTAGCCTGTCTCGCCCCGTCACGCCGCCCCGTCACGCCACCCCGCCACGTCGCCGATCGCCGATCTCGACGTCGGACTGGTTTGGGTCCGTCGACCTCGGCGGTATGGCAGCGTCCTGCTTGGGAGTCTCGTAGACGGACCGCTGCCAGGACCTGGCATGGGGAGGGTTTCTATAGGGGAGGTGTTGGTTCTTCATGTCATTTCATGTCCACCGTCGCGCTCGGACTGTTTCGGGACTTCAGAGCTCTTGAGACTATGATGGTGATGTGTATTTTTTTTGACTATAGACAAACATAGCGCTCAATGGCCGGAAAGTGATCGGTTCTACGACAAGACAATAGTTTATTAATACAGCTCCATCAATACCCTATGGATCCACTGCCACCTTCTCAGAAGGTAATTGGAGACTAGTTATTATATATGTAGGCTTTGAGGGTCCAATCAATTGCCTTCTGAGAAGGTGGCAGTGGATCCATTGGGGCTAAACTTTTGTGGACTTCTCACGGTGAGCAACCTTACGACCAGCAAGCCCGCAACGCTTTATGACGTATTCTGACGTCAATAATGCAGCAATGCAGAGAAGAACACATGTGCAAACCGACTAACAAAGCATACCTCAATTGATATTCTTCCACCCACCAACCACCACCAACTGATACCAACAACCACCTCGGCGTTGGTATGGCCCTCTGTGGCTTTGCCCCCCGACGCCCAATGGCAGGCCCCATCGTCGAACGCTTGGACGCAGAGAGCAACTCGCGGCTGCCGGGGGACGCAGTCGAGCACGACCGACGCACGGCGTCTGCACGGCCGACACCAGGCGCCGAGAGTCCACAGACATCGAAATTGACAAGAACACACGGGACCTACTGTAGGTCCAAGCCAAAGTATTCTGTACTGTATCCCTATGGAGCAGAACTGGTCGAAATGTGTGTGTGCATCCGAAATCTGGGAGGGAGGTTCCAGGCATGCATGATGTCGAAAGTTGCATCAAACTCATACCCGTCGGGCCAGTTAAGTTGCTCCGTGAAGACAAACACCGAGCACAGGCAGGCCATGTCATTCATGTTTTTTTATTGGTTTGTTCAATCCTGGCTACTGACTGCAAATCTAGCTTGGAGAGCCAGTTTTACACAGAAAACCAGTTTGGAAAAACACGGAAAGCGGAGCAGCAACATCTTTGTTGGCCAGATCAGGTGTTTGTTTGCAGGTGAAAAAGTACAATAACAGCAGCAAAGCCTTCAACATAATTAGATCCCACGGCCCCAATCTCCAACATACCTCCACGAGAATCCTCAAGAGAGCCCCAACATTGGGCAACAATTTATAATACCTTCCTTACACTTGTTGGACCCCATTTTTTCATTGTTTATTTTTATTTTTTAAACAGTGCTTTATGCACATTGCCCTTCAAAGCCTTTGAATGCGGGAAAAGAAGATAAACCTCAAAAATTGCCTCCCGTGCAGGTAAAATGCAACTTTTGAAAGCAAATAAACTCAACACAAACCCACTGCAAATCAGCTTGGCCTCCCCCCCTCTCCATACTTCCAAGCGCTACAGCGCTTTGCGTCAACACTGACCCGTCAATTTCAACTTGCTTTAAGGCCTCTGGGGCCAGGCGATTTCACTGACCGCTGACTGACTCTCAGGATTCGGAGATTGATTCACATCCTCTCCTCTCCTTCGAAGGCGACGTGTCATCACTGGCCTGTGCATGGAACCGGGAACAAACCGACCGAAGGGGTGATCGGTTTCAGCAGTTCAATCCCACTTGGATTCATCAAACTCCTTTTGAAGAAAGAGGTATATACCCCTATATTTGAAACTTTGTCTTGCACAGACAACTAATAGTAGCTGAGATCGTGTACTTGAGAATCTCTGAAGGTCACCCTTTGTCCAATTGACGACATGAACAGTGAGTAACAAACCCTTGGATTTCCTTGGATCTTCAGATGTCCTGGAAATTTCACAGGGAGTTGCAGGATGTTCCAGGCCCCTTCTGAGAGCGATCCAAGTGAGGCCCAGGACATGTGTTCCTTGAGAACTCCATGATTGGAGGCACATCCTGTAAACGGGCACTCGCCGACGACCCACGAACACCAACGGCACCAGCTCTGGCCGCCCGTACGATTTCGTGCCGCAGGAGCCTGCAGCCGCCAGCATTGAGCAGATCTTCTCATGGCTTTGGCAGGCGAGTCCCGCATGGTTTCTGCATGTTTCTGCTGTTGATAGCGCCCCTTTTGAAGCGCCCCAATTGGCCAGCACGCTGCACGTGGCAGCATCTATAGTAAACGTGGCAGCCCGGTTTGTCAACTTCTTGGGGCGTAAGACGAACGTTTCTTTCGATCCCCTCAAACTTGGCTTCCTGTTTTGCTTGTGTTTTGCGAAGCCAGGTCTCTTCCCGTCTAAACCGCGTATTCCACCACCACCACCACCACCACGGCCCCGTGGACCAAGGTTCACGCAAACAACGTTAGCTTCTTCTTCGGAAAGAGGAACCACATGGAACAACCGATATGGAGGAAACCCATGTTCGTGCTTTCACTCGTACAAGTGAGCATCACGATCAACTTTTGCACGACAGTTTGTGCACAGGTTTGTTCCGTGTGGTGTTGACATCATCAGCACCATCTATGTTTCCTGGGATGAACTGGCTTATATGAGTTATAAGTCATGTCGATGTTCGTGCATGCCCCGGACTCATGCCGGCACACGAAGCACATGTATACTAACCGACATTTTTTTCTGCGTTTGGGCAGCGAGAGTCAGCATGGCGAACGCGGACACCTGGGCGCTGTGTTAGAATCGCAGGCCTTGAATCAAGGGATCCACTTCACCGCCTCCCAAGTGGAAGACCTGGTGGCTGCCTTGCAGAAGGTGAGACCTGGGGGGGGGCACAGACCGGCGACCGGCGAGGTTTGCCAGGAAGGGTCGTCTGAAAGGGTCTGAAAACGAGTCGGGGGAAAGGAAGCTGCCGAGGGGGTTGGAAACTCCGATCGAAAAGTGCGATCGAAAAGAAACATTTTGAGAACATGAAACAAAGTTCAAGGAACCAACCTGCCCCGAAACAGGCCCAGCATCCGACCCAGACCACTCGCCAGCCGCAGGGTGCATCATGGTGCGCTTTGCGACCTGTTGAGACTTCAGTGGCGACAATGCTAGCCTTTCTTCGATCACGCACAGGTAACGCATGGCGTTTGAGATGAGGAACAATTGTACTGTGTTGTACAGATGAGGAACACAGTTGGTGCCACCATGCCTTCTTACGACTCTTCCAAGGTTCCTTTCCACGAAACGCCTAGGTGCATGTGGTAGTTGTCCAGCCTAGGTGATCGGCCTGCCAAAGTCAGCAAATTGCTTCTCCAAGGGGTGTGCGACCTGGGTTGATGTTTTTTGTATGGCCCTGTAGTTTTGGTTCAGAATGTGGTTTCGAAGCACAAAGACCCAAAGGAAATATCGGCACAAAGACCGGTGCTTGCTTGGCCCTCAGTCCATGGTCGGACGGGGGGAGGACGAGAGACCCCACCGGTCAGGTCGAGACGGTCCGGACGATGGGACCACGAGGTCCAGTCACTCGAGGTTCTGACTCCGACCACTCTGATCGGAGGAGTCTGGAGCTCTGAACCGTGGGTTTCACAGATTGATCTTCAGAACCGTAAGAAGAAAAGACCAATGGCTTTTTCGGGTGCACGCCACTGATCCGGATCTCTCTATGGAGCCCTGTTTGGGCTCCTGGCCATCCTGAGGTGGCTAGACCATGTTAGACCCCCCTGGCACCCACCCGTTGGAGCCCGTTGGAGCCCCCGGCACCCACCATCTCGCCCGCAGGTCTCTGAGAGCCCACAGAGCCCGCTGACTGCGGCGGAGAAGGCTGAGGCCTCGCAGCTGTTGCAACAGGCACCGGGTGCAGTGGGAGGATCCGTGTTTTTGGGGGCCGAACATGTGGTGCTCCTGGCCTTATACTACTAGTAACAAGGGCGCTACGCACGGTGCAGCAGGCCATCGCAATTAGGTTGGAGGCCATTACTAGGAACAAGAAGCTACATGAAGCTACCAGTAATATGTATATACAGGCCTCAGAAGACAACTTATCGATGCTCCAAGTATGCCAGCTAGTAGTAAGCTATTAGCGATTTCTGGATTCATGCAAACTTGTGTGTTGGGTTCCTAATTCGAGAGCTGTAGTCTCTATACTCTATATATCGTATATATATCGTTCTTTATATATAGATATACATGTTACATGTTATAGATGCTGTAATAGGTCGAGGCGATGATTTGTCGGGTGACTGATGAGAATGCCACTTGCCCGGACCCTGGTTAGCTAAGCTTGGCTAAGCTTGCCTAAGCCTAGCTTTGAACTGTAAGGGTTAGTAAGTCCTAACTAGGACTTAGCTAAGTCTGAGCAAAGTCCGACTTAGGCGTGGGACTCAGCTGTGACTTAACTTCGACTTAGCTTGGACATGGCTTGACTTAGCTTGGACTTAGCTAACTTAGCTAAGTCAGCTAAGTCTCAGTCAGCTAGCTCGGCCAAGTCTGTATATTTGGCCAAGTCCACTAGATCTGAGTTAGTTTTGACCTTTAGGAATGGATTTTATCAACACAAAAAACAATGGCACTGGAAAGCAAAACAACGAAACAACCAGCCACTACTCGTCATCGGTCCAACCTTGACACATCCCACACCTACAAACAAAAAGGACAAGAGTGTTCAGCACATTCTGGCACTTTCTGACCGTAGTAGACTACTTTAGATAGAAAATATTGCCAGACAATTCTGACTTTCTGACTGTAGTAGACTACTTTAAAAGGAAAACGAGTGGCAGAATCTCTCTGACCATAGACTCCGTGGACGAAAGCATTTCTGACACGACTCTGGGGCGAAAGCGTTGTGCTCAGCCGGACCATCCATATGCTATCTCAACTTAGCATGACAGACGTGACTTATAGCCGACTTAGCTGACTTAGCATAGCTTCGACTTAGCTTTTGCTTAGCTTTAACTCAGCCGACTTAGCTTGACTTAGCTTTGCTTAGCTTTAACTTAGCCGACTTAGCTGACTTATCTTTGACTTAGCTTTTGCTTACAGTAGCTTTAACTTCGCTGACTTAGCCGACTTAGCTCTGAGTTGGAGCCAACTCTCCTAAGCGTTGTTAACTCCTAAGTGTTTGATAACCTTTATATCTCTTACTAAGCCAAAGCTACGTACGTCAGCTACTGACTTACAGGAGATATGAGACTTATAACCTAGGGTAGGTTATAACTTTAAGTCTAAGTTCGCGCAGGTCCGGGTAAGCATCAACTAAATGAATTGCAAAGAACACACAGGCCATCATAAGGCGGTGACTTCTCCCGTTCTCAGTTCGGTTCGACGTTCCATGGCTACTGCCGCAGGAACGGCAGTGTTCTAAATCCCAGAAACTGACCTGTTTGAAGAAGTTTTGGACGCCTCTGTAGTCCACACTCCGAGTGACCAACCTGGAAGTGGACGGCACCCCTGTTTGTAGAGGAACATGGTTATCGAAGGCCAAAGGGTGTTATTGTCCACTTCCATTGTTATTCCAGTGGGAATGTACAAATTGTTACAAATATATACAGTATAATATATAATATTATGTATTATGATATGTGAGTATAAGTATAGTATGTATATTATGTAATAATATATACTATAATACATATATATTATATATTTGTTAATATAAACCTGAACATTCTAATAACTCTGCAGATTCTATAGATTCTATAGATCCTTCCTCTACTTCCATTGGGACCTGGGATGTCGTGTTTTTTTGTGACTCGACCAACACCACGATGGGCTGAGCCGCTCTTCACCAGGTCTCCACCCATCGAAGAGCCTGAGGCGCTCGCTTTCACAGCGCCCGCGCGGGCTTTGCGCCCTCACGCGCCCTCACGCGCCGCGCCGGCGGGGCAGGCCATGCGGAGCCGGAGCGTTAAAACAGCATTCCTGGAAGACGTCACGTGACCTCAGACAGATTTGTCAGTTTGCCCGAGAAGGTCCTTTTGTGGAGGTGAACAGGGGCTGTAAACGCAGAAGATGTTCGCCAGTTTGGTGGCAATTTCCCAAAAGCCCGCCACCCCCCCCAAACCGGTGTTTTTGAGGCAACGGTCAAATCGTCAATTTGTTTGGTATGATTGGGTTTCAGTGTTTCAGTGGATGATTACTCTTTTGGAGAAGAGGTTGGAAGAGGAATCTCGACCTTCTGAGAACATTGAATTTTCATGTCAATTCTGGTTTCTGCATGCATCTACCTTTGCATGTGAGTTTGTGAGTTGCGCATACGTGTTGTAGGGTTCTTTGCCTCATGCTGGACTCATGTCCGTCCCCAGTCAACAATTTGTAACTGTGTGTGTTCTGTGACAAGGCTTTGCCTGGTAGCTGGTGCTCTGGATCTCGAATTGGCTGTCCAGGGTATGCCTTCCCACCGGCTTGTGCTTGAAATGGACGGACGGCGCTGGCCCAATATTGCTTTGGCGTCTCAAAAAGGTACACTCTTTGACCACTCGATCGTATGCGGTGCGCTGGCCTATTGATGATTCTGAAGAGGCAAGTTTTGCCTAAGATGTTTGAAACGACAACACTTGGTCACATCACATCTCGGAAAGCCTATTATTTATAGGGCCATAGCGGCCATGGCCACAAGTGGAACTTGTTCTGAAAGGCCTCTCGAGGAACTTCTTTGTTATCCATGCATCAACAATGAGAAGCAATGGTGCTTACTTCTGAGGCTAGCAGCATTTGCTGAGGGGGAAGTGGAAAAGAACAGGTGCTTCAGATCGGTTCAGAAATGTTCAGAAGGGGTCCTTGGCCTTGGTCAGAGTCGTTTGCATACTCGTTCTACTACCTCTCTTACACCGTTGGGCGCCCAACTTGGGGAAACCAGCAGAGCTTGAAGCCAACCCAGTCAAACCTGGTCCGACCTACCGTGAACTCGTGAACCTATTGAACCATGTATTCTGTATCACCCAGCTCCAGGGATATGTTCGGCCTGTAGCAACTACAAGAACGCGACAATACCGCGTGACACGCGACACAGCGAAGCCAATGAGTCCACCGGGTCCATCTTTGGCAGGGATTTTCAGTCAGTGATCAGAGTTCTTTTGAGGCGCCCATCTTTGGCAGGACAAACCAGCCCATCTTTGGCTACCAATGCCAAGGGGGGGACCGTCCTCGACCCACATGGTCCCACCACTCGAAGATTGGGGGAGTGTTGCAAGGAGATGAAATTTGCGGCTCCTGGCCCATCCATGGCCTACAGTTCGGTAGTTAGACACCCAAAACGCATCCATCCCAACAACCTCACCTGAGGATGTGGGCCAGAAGCCCATTTTTGGGAATAAAAATCGATTCCATCCTTTGACTTCACACGGGTTTCATCACTGCGGCGTAAAGCTTTACCATGAATGTTGATGACTGTTTCCTGTGCGATGTTTGTTTTTGAGTCAGCAAAAGGCCTTTAGCCATCTTTAGCCTAAGGGATGTTTAATTATAGCCCAGAAGGCCCAGAGGTAGTCCCAGAGGTGATTCGGGGGACACCCATCAACCACCCCAAACGCCCTGGTATGTATGCTGGAGATATTAACTAATATATGCTAATATTAATATTACTATATCTAGTTTAGTGTAATATATATAATATTAGTAGAATATATCATTGTGGGGATGTTCTTTGTACATGAAAATGGTGCATATTCGGGACACCAGATTACGCAAAAGTTCAGAAGGGATCGAATTCCCGAACCGTTTGTGATCCATTCGCATCAACTTCAAGTGGTAGGAGCGGAGTCGGGAGCGAGCGGTGAGAACAACGTGGCGAGTGCATCGAGCGGCCACGAGATGCGCAAAAAAGCGACCAAAACCGGGTCCAATTGGATTTGATTCATGTTTAGATGGCGTTTGCCCATGTGAACCAGACAGCTGATGGGAAAGACATGAACATTGGAGCATACCCCAAACAAAGTCCAGAACCGCTTTTTGAAGGAATGCCACATACGCTGTAGGTCAGTGAGCTTCCGGCAGTTCGCTTCCGTTTTGACCAGGTTCTGTTGCACCATGAAAATCGGACATGTATATCTTCCGGGGCCATGGACGAGCAGCAAACAGTCACATACAGTCACACCACCACAGGGTCCAGACAGACTCTGGTCCAAATGCAGGTTCGGCAAGGTCGGTCGGTTGATGGCTTTGTTCACCATACTTCAGGAGGAAAGTTTAGTAACAGCTTCCCTCAGAGTCTCATTGACACGACTTCACTTTCCCAATGGAATTCCGGCGCAATACTTTTCACCCCGAACTATGATTGTAATACAATTTACTTGGGGGTGGAGATTTCCCACCGGAATTCCACTGTGATCCCCTGTAGGAGTCTAAGGGGAAATGGTTGTAGGTCATGTATTAACAAGCTTGTTACCAACTTTTGCCGTGTCTGTGCAGTTTGCAAACGGAGCAGCAAAAATAGCAGCATTGGAGTTCGCCAGCTGCTGCATTTGCTGCTGCTATCGGGAACTTGTGCAGCGCTTGAAGTTGGGGAATCCTTCCAACCTCGCTTGATCCAATTGATCCAAAGCGTGTTCAATGTCTCAATGACTTGTCTTACGCGTTCTATAGTTGGCGAAACAAGTCACGAAACACATGCTATGTTGTTGGCCCTCTTCCTAGACAGAACCGGCCTTATAAATAAGTTGTGTTGCTGTTCAATTCAAGAAGTGGAAGAGAGACACATTGCAAACCGTCGGTGTCAATGATCGAAGTTTCTTGGAAAGCCGTTAAGCCATCCCCGTCCGTCTAGGGCAATCGCTGGCCCAGTATGCGATCGGGTGGGTTCGGGGGATCTCACCACCTGAGGATGTGGGCCAGGAACCCAAGGGAGTCAAGACCTGTCAAGACGAGTCTCCTTCGCATCTTGACCTTTTGCTCTCGAGATCTGAACAGAGCGCTCCCTTCAGCGTCCTGTTGCATGTGGGGTATGAATGGAAAAATAACTCAGATGTCCTGTCAGCTTCATGTGGAACATAGACAGAAAGGGGCTCCTGACTACAACGACACATGATGGGCCAATCTGAAAGCACTGCTGATCGGCCACTCCATTACGTTCGCTTTCCTGTTTCTCAGAGATCTCCGCATTTTAGTCATGAGTTTGGCACCGAAGTCCGCTCTCCAGCCAGATGACCTGTAAGTCAGAGGACTCTCATTCATCGCTTGTCACACAGCGTCGGCAGTTTCCGCCATGGGCGCCAAGTCCTCCAGAGGATTACCCGCCCACGGGTGCCTCGCCATAAGCAACGTTTGTGGATAAAAACCATGTGGCCGGAAGTGTCAAGCAAAAAATGGTCCGGCAAAACGCCAAAGACGAGAATATAGACCAAGTATGACCAAGTTTAGTTCTTTTGTACCTAGTCTGTGTGCATGTTGTATCATGTTATGCCGATTTTCTGGGGAAACCATTCACGAGCCTCACGAGCCTCACGCTCGTCCGACACTTGTCGCACCGCACGACGTTTCACTCGCTCCGACCCCGGCGACGGAATCGTTCCGCCACCATGGATGGGTCATTTGAACATGGGTGTGATCATGCATGTAACTAGTTCAGTCTGGATGGTCTAGCTGTTAGACAAGGCCAAACAAATATGTGTCATGTCACGGATGTATCATGTAAAAACAAACAAAAAACGCCGCCGCCACCACCACCACCAACAACAACAACAACAACCAACAGCAGACAAGCAACAAGCAACCCAACAACCAACCCAACCAACCACCAACCACCAACCACCAACAACCAACAACCAACAACCACAACAACAACACACAACCAACCACCAACCACCAACCACCAACAACCACAACAACAACAACAAACAACAACAACAACCACCAACAACCACCAACAACCACAACAACAACAAACAACAACGACCACCAACAACCACCACCAACAACAACAACAACCAACAACAACAACCACCACCACCCACCACCCACCACCCACCACCCACCACCCACCACCCACCACCCACCAACCACCAACAACCAACAACCAACCACCAACCACCAACCACCAACCACCAACCAACAACCAACAACCAACAACCACCAACAACATACAACCAACAACCAACAACCACAACAACAAGCAACAAACAACAAACA